>CM076572.1:69026990-69254323 GCA_034641835.2 Pinus albicaulis | reverse complement strand
ATTTCAGAGCCAAAGGAGGAAACTGTTGGCGAGAAGTCAGGTCTCGCGGACAAGACCCAGGTTCAAGAGTTGGGGCCAACAAAGGGGTCCGGTGTAGTCTAGGAACACGCCGGCATCTTCACCCTGCTCTGGAGAGCAGTGCGTCTCACCCGAGGCGTGACGCAACCACATGCAGAAGGGGATGAGATCAATGGCAAGGAACAAACCCGCAACTAATGAAGGACAATGCATCCATTACATATACAGAGTTATATACGCAAGATCACTTAATAAGCATTCAGACATTTGCAAATAAAATTTTAAACCAACATAAACACATTACAAGCACATGAACATCTTATTGAGACAACAACCTTCCATTGTATTAATATCTTGGCCAAACACATGATTACATGGCATTCTCACTGATAGCTTACAAATCTGATACATATGGATTTCGGAACAGAAAGGTAGAATAGAGAAGATAAGGAGCCATAGGAGGGACATGCAGGATTCCTCCGCAGCTCCTCTGTGCGTCTTTCCCTGTCTCGAGCCTCGCAACCTCTTCAACATTCTTTTTTGTTTCAGTCGGGTGACTGTTATTTATTCACCCGCTCTTGCGACTATCAATTCCTCTATGTCTTTACTTCAGCTTCTCCCGGCTTCTCTCCTGTTATCTGCGTGTTCCACTTTCTGTCTTCTGCTGTGTGTTTCCTTCATCTGCACTTGTCCCTGTTCTATCTCCATCTATCGCATGCTTTCGTGCCACCTTGATAGCTCTGCGACTCCTGGTAGTTGCGGCGCAGTCGCGGTTGCCATGTGTATTCATACCGCAACTCAAAAAGGGGTCAAAATTCAAAATGTCTTAGCCAAGATTTCAAACCTAAACAAAAGCAAGGGCCCCAACAGGCCCCGACCACAATTCCTTGACTCGTCCCCGAGTCAATCACAAATAACAGTCTCCACTTCCATTGCCCCGCTGGCTCCCGTGCTCTGTTCTGCTGTGCCTTGACCCCGCACCCTTTCCTGCTGTGCTCCGCCAAGTGGTTGTTCAAACAAGGGCCCCAAATCTGGGACCCTGCGGAGCGCTGTATCTCTAAGCCCGGTGAAGTCCGCCACCGCTTGCTGCCATTCCTGCATAAGCAAGTCGGCTTCTTCAGAGATCCTGGTGGCGGCGGCCTCCTCTATAGGCGTCGGGACAGCCCCGAACAGCGTGGCAAGCTGGGCCTCGGCCTTGGCATCCAGCTGTTGTATGGATTCGGCACGGGCTCGAATGGGCGGGCGGATTTCCTGAATGACTTGTTTGGCCACTACCGAGTCGGCCTCAGTCTATTGCATTTGAATTTCAAGCTCGTCCACCTAGGCATAGAGCTGATCTAACCGTGCTGGGTCCGCGGTCTCCTGAATTTCACGGGAAATTTGTTGCAGTTGGGCAGAGATAGGCTGCGTCTTGACAGTGAGAGCAAGTGACCACTCCTGCAGACTTCGCAGAAGGGTGTAAGCCTCGCCCGCAGTGGAATGGAGAGTCGCTTGCATACTAACTGCCTAAGTCTGCTTGGCAGTCACCTGTTCTGAGTGGACAATCTGTGGGTCCGGAGGGGTAGGCCGTGCGGCTAACGCCGCTTGGAGTTCCTGGTTCTCCCTGCATAGATCAGTGAAAACAGTCCTGAGGTGGTGAGCCTGGATTGCTACACTGGCTATATTGGCAGGAAGTGGGGCATAATGAGCCCTTGCAGCGGGCCATAAGTCGGAGAACGCCTGAGCAGCAATGGTGACCTGCTCCTGTAGGTAGGTATTCTCCCTAGTCAACTGACTGCGCTGTTCAGTAAGCGCCGTGATCTGGTTATGCTACTCGGTACACCGCTGCTCCAGCTCTGTGTGAATCTGTTCGGCCTTTAGGGCCGCCCGCTGAATGAGTAGGTACAGCTGTGCTGTACTCCATGGTTCTACATTGGTCGTGTTGGGTGCGCCCTGCTCCGGCACCCGCTCTTGCGAAGGTTGGCCACTGGCCACTGATCAGTTTGAGGTCTCAGGAGGATGGACCGGCGTCTGCTGCTGCATCGAGGTGGCCATATCGGATTCCGGTCAGTCTTGCTGCGTGGTCTAGTCTGGGGGAGGTTCAGCCGAATCAACCCCAACATTTTCCAGCTGGGTAGATATAGTAGAGGCAGGATCTTGGGGTGTGGCCACGGAGTCAACCGGTGGTACCACGGCTGCAGTACTGGAGGTGAATTCCACCCCGTGGTCACCTCTGAAAAGTTCCCGGATGAGAGGATCTGATACAATGGCCGACGAGTTGGATGGATTGGAGGAGGTGGCAGGTGGACGGCCGGTGGAGGGAGCGGTGGATGAGGTGAAAGAGGTATGGGGGAGACGAATGTTGAGGAACTCTGACGGATCGATCAGGGGTTCCTCCGGAATCAACGTTCCTGGGAGTGGAGTGGATGGTGGATCATCGTCGGTAAGATCCACCACTGGATCGGTGACAGCAATGCGGGCCCTCTTGGATGGAGGGGGGTCTGATGAATCGGGTTCTGGGCCCGTTTCGCCCATCGGTGTGATGATAGGGGTGGCAGAGGTGAACAGGTTGGTGGGGATGGGAGAAATGAGAGGGGCAGTATTGGAGGGAGCACGAGACCGACCGATCTGAAATTTAGCAAAGGAGGGAAATAAAGGGGCACCACTTGAAGCAACTTGGGTTACCACGTTAAGTCGTCGTACCTGGACATTGAGGTGTTGTACGATGGGGACCAGTGATTCGGGCAGGTCCTGTGCGGTCTCAGCTGCATCCTGTGGAGGTTCCTCCGCAACCTGTGAGGACCCCGCTGCGCCGGTCACGGCGGGCCGCTGTGCCGGCAGTATCCGCTCAAAGTTATATCGGGTGATCCCGTCGCGGATGTGCTTGGTGACCCCCAGCCACGCAGAGACCTCGCGGTAAAAAGTGTCATCATTCAACTGGAATTTGAGGGGCGCCATGTGGAAGGTGGTGTCCGACACGCAAGTTGGCTGGAGGTAAGTGTGCCTGTGGCTGACCCCAAACCACACCTGCTCACTATACTCATCCAACAGGTGCCTGGGCACCCATTGCTGGTTAGTCACCACATCTGTCATCAACCCGTACCACGCCCGAAACGCTTCCGCGTTCACCTGTTTGGTGCTGGGGTCCGAGGACACCTGCCAGGGGGTGTATTTCATCGCGAGAGGCTGGCTCGTGGTAGTCTCCGCCGACATCCGGATGGGAGGAAGGTGCCATTTCCACATGGCGAAAGCTAAAATCAAGTAACCATAAATGAAACTGGTGGTACGCTTGTAGTTCTCTTCGCAGGCCGCGAAGAGTTCTTTCAACACAAAAGAGCACCAATTCAGCCTGACGCCCTGGATACAGTGCTCCGCGATGGAGATTGTATCCAAGGTGCACTCTCCCTTCGTGTAGTGCCGCATCGTCTTTCTAGCGATAAGGTAGCAAGCGAACCGAATTTCTGGCTTATTGATAAAATCAATTTTGGCACCTTTGCCCCCCCGGCGAGTGCCATACTTGGTGTACAGGTCTGAGTCACCTGACTTTCGGGCGCGCTTGGAGGATGTCTGGCCGGCAGCGGAGACATCTGCGCCATTCTGAGACAGCCCTGTAAGCCGATGAATGTCTTCGGCATGAATTAGAATTTCCTCATTGAGCCACAGGGACCCGTTCTGTATCCGACTGAGGAGGAACCGGGTGCATTGCAGGGCCGGTCCCGTAGTTCCAAAAACCGGAAGAGTCCTCAAATTCATCAAGGACGACTGTTGTAGGCCCCTGAATTCTGGTCGCATCTGGCTGTTGGAGCTGCTGCCTGGCGTGTAATGATGCTCCATGTAGGTCTGCCAATGGAGGTGGGGGAATTCAGTTGGGTCGGACAGGTTGGCGTCCATACATGCTGCATTATCATACTTGCCAACTAGTGACTCTACGCGGTGGATTCGGCTGTCCAACACTGGTTCAGGGACGGATAGGAGAGCCCTCGACATCTTGGCGCGGCGCTGGTAAACTTGGAGAATTCTTCGGGAGCTTCCTTTGGGGTGCGGAGTGCTTGGAAGCTTCAACTGCTCTGGAGTCCCTACACTTGCCGAATTGAAATGGTCCGTCATTCTCGAGCGATTGGTCTCCATGCAAGTTATGGCATTCCCTGGCACGAGCGGAGTTGATGAGACTCCATAACGGCAATTAATTATTTCTATCCTTCGAGCCTGCGATAATCGTGCGATCAATCACATGCCTGTGTGTATTCTGACAGTTGCTGACGGCGTCATGGGGAGATCGGCGGACGCGACGGCTGAGGGAACTGCGGGTGATGGCAAATGATTACGGTACGATTACTGTCTACTTATGGTAATTTATGAAGCAAATCTGAGCGATCCTATGGACTAACAAAAGGACTGACGGAAATGACCTGGACTAACACTGGCACGGGGATGGATCCTACGCGAACGACACGCTGGACTGGTGCTGCGACACGCTGGACTGGTCCACCCCGACCACAGTCGGTTGTGGTGAGGTACTCGCAATTGACCAGTTATTTGACAGACTGCCTATGAACAGAAAAGACTCCCTACGCTCCTCCCGGTTGCGGGAGAGTTATTCGACTAAGCTACTCTACGGGTTCTCTCGATTGCGAGAGTTATTGATGAGCAGTGAAAGGTACCTACTCCTGGTAGGGTTTTAGGCGTGCGCCATTCACCCACCCAGGGAGAACTGTACCGTCAAGCTGTGCCAACCGAACGGCTCCTGAGTCGCGGATCTCGATGACAAAGTAGGGTCCCAACCAGTGCATCTAGAGCTTGCCTGGAAAATTCTGGACCCGGCTATCATATAAGAGAACTTTGTCGCCAACTTGGAAGGCTTTGGTTTTGATGTGGTGGTCGTGCCACGCTTTCTGCCTGGCCTTCTGAACCTTCTGGTGGAATTCCGCCAGGAATCGGGCCTCGTCCAGCTCCTGCAGCTCCTGGAGGCATTCCCGAAGTGAATCCTCTTCTGAGAAGTGAAGAGACGTTGCGATCAGAAGACTGGGTACCATGAACTCGGCGGGAATCATAGCTTCCCGGCCATACACGAAATGGAATGGTGTCTGGTTGGTTAAACGTTTCACCGTGGTCCGGTATGCCCACAACGCCGCCGGGAGACGCTCGTCCCAATCGTCGCGCTGAGTATTGCAAATTTTAGTCAAGCCCTTTTCGAGAATCTTGTTGAATGCTTCCACAGTACCATTGGCCTGTGGGTGGTATGGGCTGCTTTTATGATGCTGAATCATAAATGTGTCTAGTAGTGACTTGACCGTGGCATTAATGAAATGCGTACCTTGATCGTTGGTCAAGCTCCGTGGGCAGCCAAAGCGGCTGATGATGTGTTCAAAAATGAACCGGGCAGCGGTCTCTGCCGAGCAGTCGCGTACTGCTGCTGCCTCAGCCCACCGGGAGAGGTAATCCGTGGCGGTAATGATGTACTGGGCCTTGGAGTGTCGAGCGATTGGTGCGATGGGACCTACGAAATCAACAACCCAATTTTCAAACGGCCGCAACACATGCACTGGGTGTAGCAGAAGCTCGTCCCGGTGCGAAGGCCTTCCCGTCCGCTGGCAAACATCGCAACGCTTCACATAGGCCTTACAGTCAGCATGTACCGTCGGCCACCACAGGCCAGCTTGGAGCACCTTCCTTGCGGTGGGTTTCGCACCCACATGCCCTCCCGCAACACCACTGTGACATTCCCACATCACCGCTTCCCGTTCGTGATCAAGAACGCATCTACGTAACACCTCATCAAGGCCTAGTTTGTAGAGCTGCCCCGCGATCAATTGGTAGTCGGCCGCCCGGACAACCAGGTGGCGTTTCTGGAGCGGGGTTTAATCCTGAGGGCATTGTCCCGTGGTCAGATAAGTGGCAATGTTAGCCAGGTAATCTGGTACTGCTTCTACTCGGAAGAGGTCGGCATCCGGCAGCTGGTCGTCCAACGAGCCTTCATTCTCTCCTGTCTCCAACCTGGATAAATGATCGGAACCAACATTCAACCTGCCGGGCTTGACAATCACCTCAAACGTGAACTCCTGGAAAAGTAGAAGCCAACGACAGATCCGTCCTTCCAACATAGGCTTATTCACCAGATACTTCAATGCAGAATGGTCCGTGAAGAATGTGAATTTGCCGCCCAGAAGATAGTGGAAAAAATTCTGGAGGGAGTACACCATCGCCAACGCCTCCCGCTCGGTCGTGGTGTAATTCTTCTCCGCATTCGATAACCGACGGCTGGCGAAGTATACGGGGTGGTCAACTGTCGTCTCCCCGGGTTGCGCCAATACAGCTCCAAGTGCAATACCGGACGCATCAATATGCACATGGAACTGCTTTTCCCAGTCAGGATGCACAAGTATGGGTGTCGTCGCCAACTTCTCCTTCAATGTGTCAAGTGCCTTCCTGCACTCCACCGTCCACTGAAACACTTCTGACTTCCGCAACAGTTTCTCCAAAGGGGCCGTAACTTTTGCATAGTTGCGAATAAACCGTCTGTAGTATCCTGTGTGCCCAAGCAGTGCTCGCAACTGCTTCACGGTCTCGGGGGCCTCCATATGGACGATGACCATGACCTTGGCGGGATCAAAGCAGACCCCTTGCTTGCACACCACGTGGCCCAAGAGTGTGCTGAATGGAACTGCAAAAATACATTTCTTCAAGTTCAAGGAAATCTACAGCTGACGACACCGGTCAAACATAACACGCAACAGGGAGGCGTGATTCTTCAATAGGCTATAGACGGTCCAGTCGTCCATGTAGACCTCCAGGAACTTGTGAATGTACTCCCGGAAAGCAGCAATGACAATCCGGGAAAACACAGCCGGTGCGTTCTTCAGACCAAATGGCATAACGTGGTATGCGAATGATCCCCACTCAGTGGTGAATGTCGTCTTTGCTTTGTCTTCCTCGGCAATGCGCACCTGATGGTAACCCGAAAACCCATCAGTGAATGAATAAGCTTTGTTTCCCGCAACGTGATCTAGGACTTCATCGCTGAAAGGAGTGGGAAAAGGGTCATGGATGCAGGCATTGTTCAGGCTCCGGTAATCTACACAGACACGGATCTCCGCTTTGTCCTTCTTGTTCTGGATGACAATGGGACTCACCCACTCGGCTTCTTCTACTGGAAAGATGAGACCTGCAGCCAGCATCTTGTCAATCTCCATCTTGACCTTCTCTTTGATACGTGGGTTCAACCGGTAGGGTCGGTGCTTCACCGGCCTGGCCCCCGGTTTCAACGCGATGCGCATTTCGCCCAGATCCCCCTTGATCCCCTTCAGGTCCGCAACCGAAGACGGGAAAAAATCTTCGTATTCCCGGAGGAGGCTGAAAATTTCTTTTGTTGTCTCCTCGTCCCAGTAATCTCCCACCGTTGCGAGCTTGGGTCTCTCGTCTGTTCCAATGTTCAGCTTCTTTGTCTTTAGGGGCTGTAAATGGACTCCTTCAGTTGTCGGCTCTTCACTGATGCTCCACTCGCCTTCCCTTTCGTCAAAATAGAGATGCCTGAGGTCCTCCAGATTATCGTCATCTGGATTGCCGTCAATCCGGTGGCAAACCAACTCGCGCCTGACCTCAGGTCATGACACCACCGGGCCCCCATCAGGCTCGGGATGGCGGAAAAACAAGACCTCCTTGACTTCCTGTAGGGCCTGAGACTCCTGCACCGTCTCCCCTTCGAACAAGAAGCACCGCACGAACTTGTCCGCGACGGCCTGCCAAGAGTAAGTGCCTCGTTTCCGCTCTTCCTCCAGGTACCAGGCCTGGGGAATTGTACCCAGGGAGTGGATAAACCTGTGGACCCACAGCTCCTCAGGGTACCGGGTGCTACGCCACTGTTCCTCGCAGGCCCGCAAATGGTGTCGCGGGTCGGAAGTTCCATGATACTTAAGCGTACTGCAGGGTCCTTCGTCCTCCTTAAAGCGTGCCCGCAGAGCATCCGCCACACACTCCCATCGCAACAGAGTGTTGCGGTGATTTTTCCACCACCGCGCCGACGTTGACTGCAAGGCCACATCCAAAAGTGGCATCCGGCTTTCAGCTGGGACCATGTCTTCCACCTTGGTAATAAAAGTATTGACTGCCCGCATGTTTGACAAGGTGGGATATCTGCGGATCTCAGTCCCTACCCATCAGACTTGGGCAATGGAGGCACATCTCCGCGTGGTGGTCTCATACCCCCCTTGTTGCCAGTCTTCCCAAGCGAGTTCGGATCCGAGCTCCGAGCTCTGCACACTCCGCCAACTGATAGAGCCAGTCGCGATCGTGTTAATATAATCGTCCCGCTTTCCTGCGGTCATCTAATAAAGGTGGTCCATCATCTGAGCATCCTCCCGATTGTCCACCATTTCTGTATATCGCGGGCCCTGATATGGGTCGAGAGGCTGGGTGACTCGTACCTCCCCATCCTCAAAGATCATCAGCTCCTTCTTAAGATCGATGATGGCGTAATTCTCAAAATCCCAATCAATGCCGAGTAAGGCAGGATAGGGATCCTTGTCGCCCATGATATCAATAACCTCAAAATCGGTGTATGTCTTCACCCCCGCAACGTCGACCTCGACACCCTAGAGCTGGCCGATTGGCAAAATGCAATACTGGTTCGCCATCCTGAGTTGGATTGGTGAGTAGGCTAGCCGTGGCCTTCCAAGAGCCTCCCATGTCTTTCGTGGCAGAATGTTGACGTCGGACCCCAAGTCCAACATGGTGTCGCTAATTTGGAACCCTGTGACCTGCGTGTTAAGCCAGAATTCTTTGCTTGTTCGTTGCTTGTTCCGCTTGACACGCTGCACGTATTGAGGGTCAGCGTCCGCCGGATCTCTAAGTTCTGTGCGCCCCTGCAGTGCTCCGTCCAAAGCATGCTTGAGCTACTGCCGCAGCGCAGCGTTATCAACAATCCTGAGGAATAGCCGGAGCCAATCCTCGACCACAGTACCTGCGACGTTCTGCGCACCAGATTCCGGCAGCATGGGCTCCTCCAAACCTCCCTCGTTCCGCAACTGGGCGAACGCCTCAACTGCCTCCTAGAAATACTTCTTCTAGACTTCGGGCCTGATCAACTTCTTCGGGGATGCCGGCTGAACCACTCGTGCTGGCTCCTTCCCGTGGGCATCCTCTCCAGTCTTCTTTCCGCCCCTCGTCACGATTTCGACGTTCTGCAAGTCTGGGGCGACGGTCCCTCGCGGCTCTGAGTTTATCAGATTCGCTCCCCTCTGCCTCGCCCGTTCTTCCCACTTCTTGATGAGCTCCGGACAGTCTTCTGTAGCGTGGGCGTTGACCCAGCACTGGGAACACCAGGGTTGTCGCGGAAGGGGACATTCTCGAGCCACATGACCCTCCTGGTCACAGTTGTAACATTTTACCGGACCGTGTCCGCCTGTGCGGCCTCCCCGCATGCCTCCGCCTCTTCCCCTCGGAGCCTCGTTCACCCTGTAGGAGGGACGATCTAGTCGATCCGCAAGTGCGTCGAGCGCTCTGCACTGCTCAGTGTTGTGAGTCGAGGACACACAAAATTCGCAGTATACATTATTCGGGACCGTGGAGTACTTCTGTAATATCGGGCACATCCGAGGAGGATGCCCCAGCGTCCAGCAAATCTCGCAGTACTCCGTGGTGGAGGAACCCGGTTGCGGTGGGAACCCTGCGTAAGTCTATTGCGGCTAGTAGAATCCCTGCAGGTTCATCGCCGCGCCACCCCCTAGTGGTGGAACCCCCTGGATTGCTGCAACCGAGGGTCCTGCTCCTGCACTGCGCAAATGAGGACACTTGGTTGCTACGTGGCCCTCGACCAGGCAATGAGTACACCAAACATTCGGTCGCGTTGGTCTCACTGGCTGAAGCTCCTTGAGATTTTCATTCAAGCTGGTGATCTGGTGTTGCAACCCTATCAAAGAAGGATCTTGTGGGGCCGCCCCCCCCCCCCCGATATTCCTGGGGGTAGCCCGCCATGGCTTCAATCTTCATGGCTTGCTCCAAAGCGTCCTGCAGGTTATCAATCTTCTACTGAGTGAGGGGGGTTCGTGTCAAGGGGAGTAGAGCCTTGATGAACCAGTCCCTCTGGTGGTTTGGATCGATCGGGTAGCTAAGTTTCCCGATCGCGTCCTTGAATCGCCGCATCAACTCCCACGTGGTCTCACCTTCCTCTGCTAAATTTCCCACAGCTCTGACAGGCCCTGCTCGTCTGTCTGGGGAAGCTTGAATTCGCGGACAAAATACCGCTTCACGTCCACAATTACGGGGTTAGGATGAGCCTCGAACCACTTGATAAACCATTGTAGAGCCCTCTCTCTAAGCGTGGTTTGGAATTCTATTAACTTCGCTGCATCTGGCGTCTGGCGAGCCCTCCAAATGGCTTCGCACAGGTACCAGTGTTGCTCTACATCATCATTGCCCCAGCCAGAGAACTCTGGATACCGGGTGAAAGATCCAGCCATGTGTACTTGCGGAGAATTGACCAGGATAAAGCCTCCAGGTCCTGGTTGCGTAACGGTTCCACTAGGAAAAATACCACTACTAGTAACGCTGCTGTTACCAGACGTTACTGACACTGATGAACTATTGTATGACCGACTCAATGCTTGTAACTGAATAAAAATATTACTTAAAGGTTGATACAGTACCAGGGGAAGGTCGGGATCCTGGCCATGCAGAAGGTGAGAAGTAGGGCTGCCTGGAGGGGTGGGTGCCATCTGATCTTGAAACATCCGCTGCATCACGCCGTGCCATTCATCATCGAAACTCTCTTCGGGCTGCATCTTTCCGTTATCTTCGCTAGTCACAATCTCTCTTTCTCGCGTCGCTGGGCTCCCATGCACCCACTGCACTTCCACTGCTGTCCCGTTTTCTTCCCGGGTATCCAAACCCATAGTTCCTGTCCTCTGAGGCGCCTCCTTCTGATTTTTCCTCTCGATCTCTCTTCTCTTCAAATCTCGCATTACCCTTCTTCGCCACCTATCGGCGATCTGTGCCCGCCGATGCGCACGTCGCTCCCGCAACTTGCATGCGGCCTCAACATCCATTCCCTACCCCCACTTTCACATTCTACACAGCATCGGTCCCCTCAACCCTTCCCCCAGTACGGGTGGTTTACGCTTCCATACCCGTTTTGTGGAATTCAATCAACCCTTCATCCACCATCAGAGCTTTGATCCACAGCGGAATCTCCCTCAGCAGCTTCCCTCTTAGCCCTGAGTGGAAAACAACCTCGGCTTTCGAGAAGGATTGGTAGCACTCGGCAGCAAACTCCACAGTGTATCCTTCCAACGTGGTCCTTACCCAAAAATCCACTGCGCGGGTTAGTTCAGTGTCTACCCGATGCAGTGCCACCAGGTCTTCGTGCGCCCACCTGCGGTTTATCTTCCGCAAGCCTTCTTGGGGCAGCGTCGCTCGTAACCTCCGCAACCAATTGTAAAGATCCGTAGGGAACCTTCCCCAGAAAATTTCGTACGTATCACTGGCTGAGTCAGAGAAAAGAACAAGCTCCTTGATCGCCGCCTCCTTTTTCTTGGTCAGCTCTGCTTGCTGAGCAATGAACTGGTCAAGATGATCATCCCACCATCGCCGTATCGCTCCTTCAAAAATCCTCGATACCATGATCTAGATCCCCTCAGAACATGCAGGTCCCGGCAACGGAACCATTTGTTGGCGAGAAGTCAGGTCTCGCGGACAAGACCCAGGTTCAAGAGTTGGGGCCAACAAAGGGGTCTGGTGTAGTCTAGGAACACGCCGGCATTTTCACCCTGCTCTGGAGAGCAGTGCGTCTCACCCGAGGCGTGCCACAACCACATGCAGAAGGGGATGAGATCAATGGCAAGGAAAAAACCCGCAACTAATGAAGGACAGTGCATCCATTACATATACAGAGTTATATACGCAAGATCACTTAATAAGCATTCATACATTTGCAAATAAAATTTTAAACCAACATAAACACATTACAAGCACATGAACATCTTATTGAGACAGCAACCTTCCATTGTATTAATCTCTTGGCCAAACACATGATTACATGGCATTCCCTACCGATAGCCATGGGGATCCGATACGTACGGATTTTTAACGTAAAGGTAGAATAGAGAAGATAAGGACATAGGAGGAATGGCGCGGATTCCCTCCGTAGCTGCTCATAAGGCCTTTTTCCATGTCTCGAGCCTCGCAACCTCTTCAACATTATTTTTTGTTTTAAATGGGGTGATCAAGTATTTATTCACTCCGCTCTGCGACTATCGGCCTCCAGTCTTATCACTCTTCTCCTCGCTTTCTTCTCTCGTTATCCGCGTGTTCCACTCTTCTCTGCCTTCTCATTGCGGTGTTTTCTTCATCTGTACTTGTGCGTGTTCTATCTTCAGCTATCTCATGCTTCCGCGCCACCTTGATAGCTCCGCGACTCCTGGTAGTTGCGGCGTGGTCGCGGTTGCCATGTGTATTCATACCGCAACTCAAAAAGGGGTCAAAATTCAAAATGTCTTAGCCAAGATTTCAAACCTAAACAAAAACAAGGGCCCCAATAGAAACAGTGACACATGGAAAGTCGTACAATTTCACTCTACTGAACATGTCCATAATTGGGTCATTGTGGGAGATTGGACATAACTTTGCCTTGAAGAATAAAAATTAGGTCAGACCTGTGACATTTGAAAGAAGCTTCAAAGGGTTACTATAAGGCTGAATTTCGGATATTGAGGATCTGAAATTATAGAGATAATTCAATTTCAAGATAGAGCTCCTCAAAAGCAAGTAAAAGGTGTGTATTTTTTTTCCCAAATTGCATAAGTCTTGTTTGAAGAATCAAGTTTAATTGATTCCAAGGGAATATTGTAGAATAGATATCAGTATTGAATTCTAAAATGGCCCCTAAAAAGAATTCAACACTTATTAAGCCTTTAAAAGTCTCTACTATGACTCATGAAGATGAAGAATGGAAACATGACATATCAAATTTACAAGAGCAAGTGCAACAAATTTCTCTCTCGCAAAGAGAAACAAAAAATGACATGGAAGTTTTGAAGAAAGGCATGGAAACTAAGATGGATGGTTTGAAGAAAGGCATAGAATCTAAGATGGATGGTTTGAAGAATGGCATGGAAGCTAAGATAGATGGCATGGAAGCTGGCATGGAATCTAAGATGGATGACATGGAAGCTAAGATCGATGAAAAAATGGAAAACATGAAGAATGATATAAAAGAAGACATGGAAGGTTTGACAAAGTTGATACAAAAAATGTTTCCTAATGGTGAAAAGATAGTAGACGAAACTCATGATGAGAACAAAATAAATGTTAATCGTGATTTCATAAACTCTAATGTGGGCGGGAAGAACCACCATATTCCAAAAATGGATATGAGGAAGTTTGATGGAAAGGATCCTGTAACATGGATACTAGAGATGGAGCAATATTTTGATCTCAATAATTTGCAAAACACACAAAAGGTACGCATTGCAAATTTACTTTTAGAACAAAATACATTTGTATGGTATCGATGGCTTTGCTCCCATAAAAAACTATCACTTGGTCAATTTTTACGGAGGAAATGATAGCACATTATGAGGATACAAAGAGCAACACCTTCTTTATCCAATTGATAAATCTCAAACAAAAGGGTTTAGTGGGGGAGCACATTGAGGACTTACAAAAATTGAAATAAGGGTAACTGATATTCCAGAAGAACACATGATTGATCTCTTCATAGGTACTTTAAAGGATAAAATCCAACATGAAGTTTGCATTTTGGAACTTGATTCATTGGAGAAGGCATTCAAGTTGGCAAGAAAAATTGATTGTAAAATTATGGCGACAAGGAAGCCTACCACTCACTTCTATAAAGAGGGAAGTGTTGCTACTCCTAGATTTCCACAACCTACAAGGTTGACACCACAAAAATTGGAAGAAAAAAGAGCAAAATGGATTTTCTATAGTTGTGATAGCAAATAAACTAAAGGTCGTAAGTGTGCTGAGAAGAAATTGTTTGACATAGATTGTGAAGAGGAAGAAGAAAATGAACAAGAAGAGGATATACACTAGGAACCAACCCTAGAAGAGGAAGAAATGAGTCTGACCATATCGTGTAATGCATTGGTAGGAATTACCACTACTCAAACTCTCAAGATAGAAGGACATATCAAGAAGAAAAAGGTAATAGTAATGATTGATTCAGGTAGTAGCCATAATTTTATTCATTGTAAGGTAGCCAAGGAATTGAATTGTTTCCTATACCCAGCACTAGAATGTCAAGTGATGGTTTCAAATGGAGGAACTATAAATTGCTTTGAAAATTCCATAATATACAACTAAACATGGGGGAATATGTATTGAATAGTCCAATGCTTTCCATTCCTATGGGAGGTGCTGATGTTGTACTAGGAGTACAATGATTAGAATCTTTGGGGACGGTAGCTTTTAATTTTCAAGAACTTTTATTGATGTTAGAAAATTATATATTACAGAGCAATGCAACACATAAAATATGTGGAAAATACAAGCACATAAAACACATAAAACCAGAGAGACACATATATACGTGGTTCACCCAGTTTGGGCTACGTCCACCCCGAACAGCCAGTCCTTCCTTTCTATTATCCAACAAAAATTGAAGAGACAAAACCTACAGTAGATCCGCTGTAATATCCTCTGTTCTCTCTCACAGTCTCCCTATCTGTTTCTCGCTCTAAGAATACACACGTAATACACAACCGCAATGCAATACCCTCATATATACAAGGGGGTTGCCTTCTAGGGAAAAAAACCCTAAACTAAACATAACTTCTATCGTCAGATCATCCGCTTAAGAACGGCCCAAATTGACTAGAAATTACTATACTTTTACTAGGAAATTTTACATATATTTTTAGCTTCGGGGGCGCTGCCCCTGAAACCCCCCGCCAGGGCGGGGCTCCGAAAAGTGCTGCCGCTCCCCCTAGACCCCCCATGGCAGCGATTAATTACGGGCGGCGTTTCTTCCCCTTTTAAGGTACAGGGGTCCAATGCTGTGATACAAAGTAAACAAGATAATCAGGCTCCACACCTAACAATCTCCCACTTGGAGACTGGTTGTAGCAACTCCACCGCTACTTCATTTGCTGGACAATGACTCCTCTTTGGACCTGGTTGTTCCTCATCTTCATCTTCATCCTTGAAGACCAATTGAAAATGAGCACATTCTCATTTTCTCCCTGGTTACAACTTTTGTTAGCATATCTGCAGGATTCTGGCTAGTGTGTATCTTTTCCAGCTTCAACTCTCCATCTTCCAATACTGACCGTATGAAATGGTACTTGAGATGTATGTGTTTAGTCCTGGAATGAAATGCTGAGTTCTTTGCAAGATGAATGGCACTTTGGCTATCATTGTATAACGTGCCCATATCATGCTTCTTACCCAATTCATCCATAAATCTTTGTAACCAAAGTATTTCTTTACTAGCCTCTGTAGCAGCAACATAATCGGCTTCTGTTGTTGAAAGTGAAACAACACTTTGGATTTTTGAAACCCAACTGACAGCTATTCCACCTATAGTAAATACATATCTTGTAGTACTCCTCCTGTTATCTTTGTCACCTGCCATATCTGCATCAACATATACCTGTAGAGCAATGTTTGAACCACCAAAGCATAATGCTTGATTTGTGGTACCTCTCAAATATCTGAGAATCCATTTTACTGCCATCCAATGTTCTTTTCCTGGATTATTCATGTACCATCTTACAAACTCCCACTCGCATGTGCAATATCAAGCCTTGTGCACCATTTCAGTACATTAAGCTTCCAACTCACTGATGCATATGGAAATTTAGACATATAGTCCATTTCTTCTTGGGTCTTGGGGCACATCTCCTTAATAAGTTTGAAATGGCTAGAAAAAGGTGTACTAACTGGTTTTGCATTCTGCATATTAAATCTTTTAAACACCTTTTCTATGTAATCATTCTGAGACAGTGTTAATTTGTGATTTTTCTTGTCTCTAGTTATCCTCATACCAAGGATTTGTTTTGCAGCTCCCAAATCCTTCATTGCAAATGAATTTGCCAATTTTCTTTTGAGCACATTTATTTCCTGCATGTTAGATCCTGCAACAAGCATGTCATCTACATACAATAACAATATAATATAGCTGCCATCATTTTCCTTTTTAGATAAACACAATGATCAGAGTGACATCTAGTATAACCTTGTTCAGACATAAACTTGTCAAATTTTAGATACCACTACCTTGGAGCCTGTTTTAAGCCATACAAGCTCTTATTTAACCTGCACACCAATTTTTCTTTCCCTTTGACCTCATATCCTTCTAGTTGCTGCATGTATATCTCTTCCTCCAAATCTCCATGGAGAAATGTTGTCTTTACATCTAACTGTTCAAGATGTAAATATTCCACTGCTACAAGACTTAAAATAGTTCTGATTGAAGTCATTTTAACAATAGGAGAAAATATTTCATCAAAATCAATACCTTTCTTCTGTGCAAACCCCTTCACCACAAGTCTAGCTTTGTGCCTCTGTTTTCCTCCATCTTCTTCCTTCAGCCTGTAAACCCATTTATTCTGCAATGTAGTTTTACCTGCAGGCAACCTGACTAAGTCCCAAGTCTGGTTATGCATTAAAGAGTCCATCTCTTCTTCCATGGCTAGCTCCCACTTCTTCCTGCTTTCAACCTGCATTGCTTCTTCATAACATTCGGGTTCACCAGAATCAGTCAGCAATAAATAATATAATGAAGGAGAGTATCGTTTAGGGGGTCTACTTATCCTGGTAGATCTTCTAACACCACTTTCAGGTGTTTGAGGTGCATGTTGCTGTTGTGGTGGTTGCTGCTGCTGTGGTTGTTGATTATTATTATTTTCAAGCACCTTTACTTTTTCAGTTATCTCATCAAGAACTGTGTATTCCTTACTTTCTTTTTCTTGTTTCTTTTCCTGCAACTGATTCTTATACAAGACCTTTTCATTGAATATTACATCTCTGCTCCTAATGATTTTGTGATTTTCATAATCATATAAGCGATAACCAAAATCATTAACACCATATCCAATAAAGGTACATTTCTTTGTTTTTGCCTCAATCTTTGTTCTATTTCTTTATTAATATGGACAAAGGCCTCACAACCAAAAGGCTTTAAAAAAGAGTAGTTTACCTTTTTACCTGTCCATGCTTCCTCTGGAATACCACCATCCAAGGAACTTGAAGGCCCTCTATTTATTAGATAAACAACAGTATCTATAGCATCTGCCCAAAATTGTAAAGGCAATCCTACATGCAATCTCATGCACCTTGCACGCTCCATGATTGTTCTGTTCATTCTTTCTGACACACCATTTTCTTGTGGTGTTCTTGGAACTGTCTTCTCTCTACGAATTTACGCTCCATGATTGTTCTGTTCATCCTTTATAACACACCATTTTCTTGTGGTGTTCTTGGAACTGTCTTCTCTCTACGAATTCCATACTCTGAACAGTACCTATCAAAATCTTTGCTGCAATAATATTCACCTCCATTTTCTGATTTGAGACACTTCAACTTCTTTCCTGTTTCAATCTCAACCAAATCTTTCCATTTCTTGAAAGTATCAAATACATCAGATTTATTCTGAATATAGTAAATCCAAGTTTTTCTAGTTGCATCATCAATAAAAGTAACATAATAACGAGAGCCACCGAGAGATGATACCTGAGCAGGTCCCCATACATCTGTATGCACAGGCTCCAATTTTTCGCTCTTCTTTTCTTTCCCAACTCTGAGAAATCTGACTCTCTTCTGTTTTCCATAAATGCAATTCTCACAGAAATCCAAATCAACATTCTTCAAACCTGGCAGCAAATTTCTTGAGTGAAGAATTTTCATCTCCTTCTCACTCATGTGTCCGAGCCTATGATGCCATAATGCTGCATCTGCTCCTTTGGAAGTTAAAGCATTAACAGAGTTAGAAATACCATTGCATAAATACAATGTACCAACCTTTTCACCTTTTGCAATTGCTAGTGCTCCTTTGGTGACCTTCCAAGTTTTATCTGTGAAAGTTGTCACACAACCTTCACCACCTAACTGCCCTGTTGAAATCAGATTTTTCTTCAGATCTGGAACATGACTTACCTCCTTTAGTATCCATTGGTTTCCATTTTGTTGTTTTACAAGAACTTTACCCATTCCAACAATTTTACAGGGTTTATCATCACCCAAACGAACTTGTCCAAAATCTCCTTGAACATAGTCATGAAAATATTTCTTATCAGGTGTGGCATGGAATGAAGCCCCTGAATATACAACCCAAGAATCAGTAACATTTTCGAAAGAAAGAATCAAAGCATCTTGTAACACATCACCTGTCACATTTTCTTCATGATTGTTTTCTTGTTGTGCATCTCCTTCTTTTCCCTTCCAAGATCTACAATATTTCTTTAGGTGTCCTCTCTTTCCGCATTTCCAGCACACTATCCCCGATCTGGACTTGGATCTGCCTTTCCTTGATTTACTACGATATCCCGAGCTCTTTCCTCTTTCCATTCTTCTTCCCCTAGACTCTGCACTCAAAGCATTACCCGATGTCTCACCAGAGCTTTTCCGTCGCATTTCCTTGCTAAGGATAGCACCGACAACATCATCAAACTTTAAAGTACTAGATCCAGAGACAGAGTTACTAATGGCCATTACTAAACCATTCCAACTCTCTGGCAATGAGCACAAGAATAACAGAGCTCTAACTTCATAATCAAAGTTTACCCCTACAGAACTTAACTGACTGGTAACTGTATTAAATTCATTTAAATGGTCTGCAACAGATCCACCTTCCGACATCTTCATATTAAATAGTCGTTTCATAAGAAATACCTTGTTTGAGGCCGAGGGTTTTTCATATAGTTTCGCCAACGTCTGCATCAAACCATCTGTTGTTGTTTCCTTCGAAATATTGAAGGCGACCGATGCCGCAAGGCACAACCGTACTGTTCCGAGTGCCTTTCTTTCAAGAATGTTCCATTCTGCGTCTGTCATGGCCGTCGGCTTCTTTGTTTTTCCGCTCAATGGTAGGTACAGATCTTTCTGATACAGATAATCTTCCATCTGCATCTTCCACAATGGGAAGTTTTGGCCGTTAAATTTCTCGACCCTAAATTTACCATCTTCCGCCATTGCTCCCACTCGAACCAGGAACCCTTCTTTCCTGCGAGTTTATCAGCCAAATAGACCTTCGGCTCTGATACCAGTTGTTAGAAAATTAAATATTACAGAGCAATGAAACACATAAAATATGCGGAAAAATATAAGCACACAAAACACATAAAACCAGAGAGACACAGATATACGTGGTTCACCCAGTTTGGGCTACGTCCACCCCGAACAGCCAGTCCTTCCTTTATATTATCCAACAAAAATTGAAGAGACAAAACCTACAGCAGATCCGCTGTAATATCCTCTGTTCTCTCTCACAGTCTTCCTCTCTGTTTCTCGCTCCGAGAATACACTCATCATACACAGCCGCAATACAATGCCCTCATATATACAAGGGGTTGCCTTCTAGGGCAAAAAACCCTAATCTAAACATAACTTCTATCGTCAGATCATTTGCCTAATGAACGGCCCAGATTGACTAGAAATTACTATACTTTTACAAGGCAATTTTACATCTATTTTTAGCTTCGGGGGCGCTGCCCCCGAAACCCCCGCCAGGGGGGGGCTCCGAAAAGCGCTGCTGCCCCCCCTGGACCCCCCACGGTAGTGATTAATTACGGGCGGCGTTGCCGCCCCTTTTAAGGTGCGGGGGTCCATGCTTTGGCGTCTAAGAAGTAAACAAGATAATCGGACTCCACACAACACTTGAAATTTTTTTCAGAAGGAAAGGAAGTCGAATTACGGAGTATTGAAGGGAAGCCAGGAAGGATAATAAGCTCTAATGTCATGACAATGCTTCTAAAGAAAGAACAACGAGGCGTAATTGCACAATTATGCTCTCTAGAAGTTCCGACATCAAAATCATCTATTTCTGCAGATCTCCAACAAGTCTTGGACAATCATTCCAAAGTGTTTGAAACTCCCAAAGGACTCCCACCTATTCGTGATCATGATCATGCTATTCATTTGATTCCAGGAAGTGTTCCTCCAAACATCGGGCCTTATAGATATCCTTACGTCCAAAAGAGCGAAATTGAACGAATGATTGCAGAAATGTTAGAGGCAGGTATAATTCAACCTAGTCAAAGTTCTTTCTCTGCTCCTGTAGTATTGGTACACAAGAAGGATGGATCATGGCGCATGTGTACGGATTATAGGGAGCTCAATAAGCTCACCATTAAAGATAAATTTCCCATTCCTGTGATTGATGAATTATTGGATGAATTACATGGAGCAATTTATTTTACCAAGTTGGATCTTCGTTCGGGATATCATCAAATAAGAATGAAGACTGAAGATATTCCAAAAACAGCATTTCGAACTCATGAGGGTCATTATGAATTTTTGGTCATGCCTTTTGGCCTTACCAATGCACCTTCTACATTTAAAGGGTTGATGAATTCCATTTTCAAACCCTTCCTTAGAAAATTTGTGCTAGTATTTTTTGATGATATACTAATCTATAGCAGGTCTTGGAAGGATCATGTTGAACATGTTGACAGGGTGCTCAAACTATTGCGGGAGAAACAATTATATGCAAAAACATCCAAATGTTTCTTTGGAGTACAAGAGGTGGAATATCTGGGTCATATTGTATCTCACGAGGGTGTTAAAGTAGACCCTAACAAAATTAAATCCATTAAAGAATGGAAAGTCCCCACAACCATAAAGCAGTTGCGAGGATTTCTTGGGTTAACAGGGTATTATCGCAAGTTTGTTAAGAATTATGGGAGAATAGAAGCACCTCTAACAACATTATTGAAGAAAGATGGATTTTCATGGACTCCTGAAGCAACTAAGGCCTTTGAACATCTTAAAGAGTCAATGTGCCTACCACCGGTCTTAGCTACGCCAGACTTCACAAAAGCCTTTATTGTGGAATGTGATGCCTCAGGAAATGGAATTGGTGTTGTTTTAATGCAGGAAGGAAGACCCATTGCTTTTGAAAGTCGTCCAATCAAAGGAAAGTATTCACAGAAACCTATTTATGAGAAGGAAATGTTAGCAATACTGCATGCACTAAAGAAATGGTGAACTTACCTAATGGGAAGACACTTCAAGGTAAAAATTGATCATGATAGTCTTAAACACTTTTTGGAACAAAGACTATCTTCAAAAGAGTAGCAAAAATGGGTCACAAAGATGTTGGGTTATGACTTTGAAATAATCTACAAAAAAGGAAAGCTTAATGTTGTTGCAGATGCACTCTCAAGAAAGAATGAAGAGGTGGAAGCATTTCTTTGTGTCATTTCTATTATCCAACCAGATTGGATAACCGAAGCAAGAGATGAATGGAAGAAGGACAAAGATGTATGGACACTCATTCAAAAGTTGCAGCAAGATCCTAGTACATCTGATACATTTAGTTGAAAAAATGATTCCTTATGGTACAAAGATCGCTTATATCTTTGTAAGAATTCCCAACTAAAACAAAATATTCTTCTGGAATTGCACACTTCTCCTTTAGGAGGACACTCGGGATTTTTAAAAACTTACCACAGGGTGAAGAAAGAATTTTTTTGGGATGGCCTTGAATCTGATATTCAAAAGTTTGTGGCAGAATGTTTGGTTTGCCAGCAGAATAAAGTGGAGACAATTAAGACCCCGGGACTTCTACAACCTTTATCCATTCCAAGTCAACGTTGGGAGGAGATTTCAATGGATTTTATCACAGGTTTACCTAAGTCCGAAGGAAAGAGTGTCATTATGGTGGTAGTTGATAGACTTACCAAGTATGCACACTTTTGTGCATTATCTCATCCATTTAAAGCAAGTATAGTTGCTACTACATTTATGGACACAATTAAAAATCTACATGGAAACCCAAGGGTTATTGTGAGCAACAGAGATCCCATTTTTACTGGAAATTTTTGGACGGAGTTATTTTCTTGTTTGGGTACTCAATTAGCTCATAGCTCATCTTATCATCCTCAATCTGATGGTCAAACTGAGATCGTAAATAAATGTTTGGAAGGATATATTCATTGTTTTGTATATGATAAACAAACACAATGGGTCAAGTGGTTACCTCTTGCTGAATGGTGGTATAACACTTCCTTCCATACTGCAGCAAAAATGACCCCATTTATGGCACTTTATGGATATCATCCACCATCCATCACATCATATTTAAGAGGAAATTCGAAGGTTCAAGCAGTGGAATATCACATCGAGCATCAACAAGAAGTTCTCCAACTCTTAAAGGATAACCTGAATTTGGCACAAAATCGAATGAAACAATAGGCAGATCAACATCGCAGCGAGAGAAGTTTTACTGAGAAGACTGTAGTATTACTCAATACAAAACCCATACAACAAATGTCTTCAGCAGCTAAGAAGGATAATAAATTTTCATCTAAAAGTAACTATGTCAGTCCTTATCCTGCAGGTGTTGGAAAAAGATTGTACTGGTGGCACCAAATTGAGCTTTTCTCTTCACGAGGTGCATCCAGCTCATGTTTCTGCTGAAAGAAGCAGGTGAGGTGAAAAATATTCTGTTCAAACAATATTGCTGAATCTTGATGAGAGGAAGTATACCACATTAAAATGAAAAGCAGTCACACCAAACAAGAACTCGACAGCTATGGAGTCGATCAATTTCAGAGTATCTCATCAAGTGGAAGAACTTACCCACTCAAGATTCTACATGGGAGGATGAGAATTTTATACAGAAGCACCCAGAGCTACTCAAGCGTTGAGGACAACACTTTTTTGAAGGAGAGGGGCATGTTAGGTCCCTATATTACTAGTATAGTCCATTATTGTTGTTAGTGTAACCCCATTATTGTTATTATTGTACCCCTGTAACCCCCATATTGTTATTATTGTGCCCTTAAATTATTATTGTTAGGTCGGCTAGGATTACATTGTGGCCCCACTAAGATTACATTGTGGTCCATGGACTCCTATATATAGAAAGGAGATTTTGTAATTTGAATCATCCAAGAATTGTTCATTCATGTAATGGTTGCACCCTCGAAGTGGCTTATTTCTAAGGCATTGATATCTCTTTTCTTCTATTTTTGGAGATGGTTTGAAGTGTTTTTTTTTTAGAAACACCACTGTTGTGTGAATAAATTCATCCCAAAATATATATTGAGTATTTATTTTCCCCATCATGTCTCTGGCTAACTGTTGAATTGGTATATTGGCTCTGTTTACTGCATCATTCTATTGTGCAGTCTCTACTATGGTAAGATTCCTTTTGATTCCATGTTGCGTGCAAAAGTCATCGAATTATTTTGAAGTAAACTCACCTCCATTATTAGACCTTATGCACTTTATTTTACAGTTTGTCTCATATTTATCCACATCCTTAAAGTATTTAAACTTCTCAAAGGCCTCCAATTTTTCTCTTAAAAATGCCACCCCTATAGTTCCACTGAAATCATCAATGATAAGTATGAAATAAATTTTAAATAAAGGTGTTTGTGTTCTTAAAGGACCACATAAGTCCATATGTACTAATTGGAATGGTTTGGTTGATGAGTTCTCCTTTGACTTGAATAGTACTCAAAATTATTTTCCATTCTTACAGGAATTGCAAGTATAATTTTCTGGTTTTGAAAGCTTTGGCAGATCTCTAACAACATCCTTCTTTCCCAACTTGAAAATTTGGTCAAAATTTAGATGTCCAAGTATTTTATGCCACAACCAACTCTCGTCATTATTTGACAAACAACACCTCTTTGTCTTCTCTTTTAGGACATACATTATTTTTTGTTCTTACAACTTTGGCTATTATTTCTCCAATGCTTGGAGACTTGATTTGACAATTTTTAGCTTTGAACAACACATCATAGCATTGGTCACACATCTAAGACACATTAAGTAAATTATTCTTCAACCTATAAAAAAAAACACAGTATTGGCTTTACCTTTTTCATTAGATAAGTTGAAAACTCTTTTACCAATAATCTTACCATATGCATTATTTTCAAAGGTCACATTACCTTTCTCAACTTTTTTCCATGAAAAAAATTTACCTTTGTCTCCTAACAAATGACTGGAATAGCCACTTCCAACATACCAATGGCTTCCTTCATTTTGAGCATATGAAATAATGTTACAGTTTTTTGTATTTTCCTTTTTCTTCTAGACTTTGGGTTCCTAGCTTGTTTTCTTGATAATTAGATCAGGCCTTTTATTTCCAAGTTTTCAATCAAATTATTTATGGAAAAAATTATGAAAAACATAACATTGAATCAAATTATTCAAAGGATAGAACGAATTGGTGTACCTAAGTTTACTCATCCTTTTCCTAATAGGTTGATTATTTGGATGATAAATTCTTCTTCGTGGCCTGAGTTGTCTAAATGACAGATTCACCCTGCAAGTTGTTTTCCTGTGCCGATTTTTTCAAGTAAAAAAATAACATAGAAATATGTCTTCCTACCTTGGTGTTTCATGGATAATTTCCTTACATTGACATAAGAAAACTCCCTGGATCTAGTGGCTTAATTTATAAATAACATAGATAAAAAGACTATGCTTTCCTTACATAAATTTAGAATATGGAAGAAATACTTACCTGGAATCCAACACAAGCTCTCCTCTTCTCCTTGCTTGTAAGTTCTAGCTCCATATCCAAATGCTAAAAGTGGAGCCTAAAAAACAACTAAAACAAGCAAGAGAACCAAAATATACAAATACCATATACTAACATCTCTAAACAATGATTCAAGGAGGTGTTGTTCTACATATGCATAAATGAGAAATATGTATAGGAAAACAAAGAAATTTTTATATTAATGACCCTTTCATATATTGACCTTGTAGATGTCTTCCAACCATCTTGTCCTTCCTTTTCCATAAAGAAATCCTTCAATCACAATTAAAGTGAAAGGACTGATAATGAATCCCTAGGAAAAAGGTGGTAGCATGAGGGCATAACTAAGAGTCTCCAAAAGGAAACACAAACCATATAGGAGGCAATGAATTTATAGGATAAAAGAGGTGGTTTGGGATTTACCATTCTAGGACTTAGATCCACATTAGAGGGAGGATAAGTTCAAGAGATAAGAGATAATACCTCAAGAGTAGGAGTTTGAGATCTAATCTAACAGTAAATACTTAAAACCACTCGGGAAGCTTCTAGAAAGTGAAGATTCGAAATTATTTTTTATTTTTACCGAATTTCATGGTTAATCACACTTGAAGGGAAAGAAACATGTGTTGGTTAGTGTATTTCTTTTGTTTACAACTTGCAAAATTGTAGTTTGCATGAAGGCTAAGTGTGATGGGGCCAAAACTTAGGGTTTTGAGTTGTTTAACCTAGAATTCTTCGAACTTTTGGAGAGAGGATTCACTTAGCTTTAAGGGGATGAATGAAAAGTGTTAATGGATGTTGATTGATCCAATTTTAAGGCTATTTGATTGGATGGGAAAAAATTACTCGTAACAAATTCCCCCCTAAAGTACAAAGTCGGAAGAAATGGTTGGGGACTGAAGTTATTTACCATGTGATAAGTCCAAATCAAGAATAGATTGGTTGAGATCATCAATTGTATGTTACAATACATAATCATCATGATATCATTACTGATGTAGGCATACCCATACTCATCATATAATCCAATTTACATGTACATATATAATAATCAGAATCATGTCCACTGATGATAGATGTGGAACCATGCTTTGATAGCTTTCTGAATGATCATAGCCATTGGAGCAGGGTCCCCTATGTCTGAGGGTCAATTTTTTCTATATTTTTGTAATATATTTTACAAGTTTAGTCGTGCGCAAGGGCTTTGGGGTGAGTCAAAGCCCCTCATGAGTTGTAATGGGTAAAAAGGGTAGAACAAGGGGCCACAAACCATGGTTTGCAGACCCTAGAGTAGCGCAGGCTAAAAATATAAATATAAGTCTATATCGAGTCTAAGAAGTCAGTTTTTGTATAATTCTGAATGTTGATGATAGATTTGGCTAGTTTGTGATATTTTGTGCGGAATTGTCTGGGTAGAAGTTTCCTACTGGCTGTGTGCGTGGAGACCTTAGTCCTATTGTGTGGGGACCCCAATGGCTGTGTGTGCAAGTGATTGAAGGGTTTTGTATGAAGGATCTGAATTGATATTAATAAAGAGTTGTTGTTGTAGATATCTTAATTCTGAAATGCATCTATTGTTTAAGTTATGAATGTTTCTGCATGTTATTTTAGATTCCTTTATTGGCTACAATTATATCTCTTGCTCAACTGTTTCTGGGTTTATATGAATGATTGTTGTATGGATCTAATGCTATGAGGTTCTGATATTTTTTTTAAGGGTTATTACTTGGATTATAGATTATGTGTTAACTTGCGCAAGGCATTCTGCATAATTGACCTAAAGTTGTCTATAAGGGTTTCCTGGTTAGGGATTCTGTTGCGAAGTTTGTTTATGGTTATTTTGGATCTTAAGGCACCCACATCATTCAAACCACTCTCAAGCTATGGAAACCTGGTTCCAACACAACCCCCCCGCCCATACTGCTTTGGGTGAAACTTTGACTTGCGCAAGCATGTCACTGCTGAAAGGGCCAGTAGTAAGAGGGTTTGTTGGTTAACCTCAACTCTGAACCTAGGTCGGGACCCCTCAAGCCAAAAAATGGTTTCGTTGCTGGGACTGGGAACATTTTGAGAGAGGTTGGGTGATGTTGAAGGGTCATTGGCAGCCATTAAAGCTTGAACGTGAGGACTAGTTTAAAAAATAGATTAAGGAATTTTCCCTAAAAGAAAACAGAAGTAAGAAGATGATTGCTGAAGAGTGGAAGAATAAGTATATTTTCACTGAGGCGCACGAGATATTCTTCGTAACC
Organism: Pinus albicaulis; assembly: GCA_034641835.2. Classification (NCBI taxonomy): domain Eukaryota; kingdom Viridiplantae; phylum Streptophyta; class Pinopsida; order Pinales; family Pinaceae; genus Pinus; species Pinus albicaulis. Next base: position 69,227,410 of record CM076572.1, on the reverse strand, counting down.
TTTTCACACGACCTGTAGGAGTGGTTGGAAAGGTTAGCATAATTCCAAACTTGTTGGAAGGACGATCAGGTCATGTAGTGGACCCCTGAATTGATCCAATAGTTAGAGAAGACTGATAATTCCATTACTCGAACTATAGATCACTGAGTTGACAAAATCTTGGGCGGGTTTGTGACAGAGTTTGCAGTCGATCATTTCGTGTCATACTTTGAAGCTGAAAGGATATTTTTCAAGGGATTGAGAGGTAATTTATTACAAACTTTTCCCCTGCTGATTAATATGCTATTGTGTGAGAAGGGTATTTTGTGCAGCCACATAGAGTGAATGACCCCTAATCAAAACAAAATCACTATGCGCAATGGTAAATATTATCGGGTCAATTAGATAGGGGATAGATATGTATACAAACCTCTGAGAATCTCCCTTGATATAAACAGAAGTGAGGCTACGCACATTGAAAATAGCCCTCTTACTATGCCACCATCAAATTCCCGTAGGGGTAAGAATCCTCCTACCCCACCACCGCCCCCACTTGCGGAAGATATGGCTGTGCATATGAAGCTACCCACCTTTAAGGGTGCAGGGGATGAGGATATGGAGCGATTTTGGTTTGTGGCAAATGCGGTGTGGACTGTGCATAATGTTAATAATGATGTTGTTAAGCGAGCGCAACTGGCTATGGAATTTGAAGGTCGCGCTTTAGATTGGTTCATGGGATACCTTGCTCAAAATTTAGATCCCACTGTTCAACAGATCAAGGATGCCCTGAAGCAGCAATTCTGATAGCCAAAAACCTATTCTCAATGCATAATAGAACTAAAATATCTTAAGCAAGGGCTGAAGGAATTAGTTTTGGAAGCTAACCAATGACTGAAGAAAACCATCAGGGATGGAGTATTTTCTTACAGTGACAAGTAGCATAAGGAATGGTTCATCACCATGTTATTTCCACATCTGCGTGGGCCTATGGGTTAACAGAAGATTGATTCTCAGGAAGAAGCCCTATAAATTGCTATGAAATTAGAAGTTGCGCTTAAAGACGATGCTCAATAAGGAGCGCTAAAAAGTTAGAGTCAATTAGAAGCTATGCACTTAAAAATTAAAAATTTATGAAGAGACTGGGGTAAAGAAGTTGGCACAGATGTATGGTGCATATGCTTCAAGGGAGCTTGCCACACCAAATATTAGTGCCATCTACTGTCGGATTATATGAAAGCTGGGGGACTGAATCCACTATGCCCCAAAGATGTTGTTGGAACTAGTACCCCCACACTATGGTGCGTTGATTGTAGGGTGGTTGGGCGACACGATACAAACCACTACCTGCGGTGAGGAGCCCATGTGCCAGATTTGAATCAACAGTGGTGTAGATTCTGCTCTTCAGTTGGTCATGATGAACACCACTGCATAATATTTGACCTGATGATAGACAATGCAAACCTTTATAGAGTGTAGGCCAACCCTTCATCACCATCATCTCCCGTTGTACGAGGAGGATCCCCGTCAAGAGAACAGGGAGAGGGGAGAGGTGGAGGCACAAGTCGAGGGAGAGGGAAACTAATTTGATACAACTATGAAGACATTGGACACTATGCATATGATTGCTTAAACCCTGTTTGAAAATAATGCAGGTACTGTAGGCAATTTGATCATGTAATTGAATATTGTCCTGTGCTAATAGCTAAAATGTAGGAAAAGAAGTAGACACCAACACAAAACATACAGATTGTTAAGGCCGAACTGCATGATGATGGTCCAAGTGTAAATGTAATTACATGCAATGGTGTTGCCACCAGAGGAAATGAGGAAAAGGTTGTTGTAGAGCCACTAATCAGAAAAGCATCTAACAAGAAGGAAGGCCTCAACCTGCAGAAAGAAAAAGAGTGTAATATTCCCAATTGGCCCAAGCTAATTGGAATATACGATTTTGTTTCAATTTTCCATTTCATGAATAAAATTGTAAAGGAGGATCAATAAAACTCCTAATCAGAAAAATAAATCAATGCCACATGTGAACATAGCTAAATCTGGGCTATTTACATAAGAACACTTAGGTTTGAAAGATACTGGAGCACTTGACCAAGTCAACTAGGACCAAATCAACATCGATGTCTAGATACAGTGAATCTCCTAGATGCACAACACAATTTTAGTTGGAGGCTATTCATGTGAATGGAGCTAAATCATTGAGATGGTTTAGTGTTTGACAAGACTTGCATCCTATAAAAGGAAGAGGAGGACAACAGAAGAAGGTTTTTGATTGATTATATTTCTAAATATATTATCTATTTAGACATATATCATTCTCTGCTATTTAGCTGAGGATAGTGTTGTTTAGCACTAGGGTGTTCCTGTTCGGGAATCCCACCTCTTCCATTGAATAACTCTTGGAAGAGTCTTGCTGATCTCATCCACTATCAGGCATTTGGCCAAGCTCATCTTCCAACTACAACGCAGATCCTGTTGAGGGTTTGGTTGTCCTTGTAAGTTGCAGCAAGTGGAGGCTAGATCTGCTCAGATCTAAACCATTATAGGGCCTCTTTTCACTAGGAAAGTCTTCTATCCCATTGGAAAGAGAGTTCTGGACCTTTGGAGCTGCATTTTTAGATCTTGGCATCAGGCCAATCCAGTGCTAGAGCCTACAACATAGTTTTCTTTCCAGGATTGCGTTATTTTCAAGAAGGAAGTTGCAGGGTGTTTTGACACACATTTGGAGGAGAGATCTCTGGTGCTGGGGTTCTGCCCTTCACTATGGTGATACATGGATAATAATTATGATCCATGTTTTGTACATATCTAATATAATTCTATTGTATTCATCTTCATAAATTATGAATACTACTACAGATCTATAACTTTAGAGCTCAGATCTACTCTCTGTGTTTCATGTTTTGATCAAAACCCCAAGGGGAATTTGTAAAAGAGCTCTTCTAGTTTACAGATCTAAAATGGATCTATTATTTTTTACATAGATCTACTCTAGATCTGGAGTGTAATATATAGCTTCCACAGCTCTTAAAAATAACGATGTCAAGCTATTTTTCAGTCAATACATGTGTTGCAACCCCTCTTTTGAGGAAATTCTTCTATTCTTGTCTTCTACATTCTGTCATACATTGTATGGACCTCATTATGGATCGGATTTATTGCTATATATATGAATTTTGAGCCTTCTTATTGGTCTCCTATTTTTTCTCTCAAAAACCACATTATTTTTCTGCAGTATTGTTGCATATTTCTACAGCCCATTCTTGGGTGTTTTTCAGCCATACTAGGTGTGGGAGGTCTGTTTACCTCACCTAGTTTGATTTTTTTTTTCTCTCCTTATGAATTTAAATGCTAGATATCCAGATCTAAGGGATCCAAGGGCTGAAAAATAATTTCAATGCACATACTTCTGAAAAATGCGTTATTCCAGCAGGTATTGCTGAATCTTCCCTTTTGGGGGATATTACAGTGGTATCAGAGCAATCATCTTGGCACAGCCTATGATTTACTTTCTTAAAGAGCCAATATGTCTTTAGAAGAAGATGAGCCTCTCACTGACAGAGAGAAGAGGTACCTGAGAAGAAGATAGAAGAAATTTGATTACACCAATGATGATAAACACAAGGGAAAAGTCCTTGAATCTGGAAGTGATGAAGACGGGAAGGAATTTGCAAAAACCCTTCTGAAAGCCATGCAAGATCTTGCTAGAGAGATAAAAGAGATGAGATTGGACAGGATCAAGGAATATCCTAGGAGGTTTCATCCTGGAGAAAGATATGGCATGTCTCACCACTAGAATGATCAACCAATGAACCAACCATAAGCTCCAAAATGCTCTACCATGCCTACTTTTTTGGCTGTGGAGAATGAAGGGCCTCAAGATAAAGCATACCTTGAAGAATAATTTGAAGAATATGAGTCTTAGAATCATAGATTCAAGGATCACTTTATTTTTCAAGAGTTTTGTAACCTCAAGGACAAAAGAAGACCAAGGCATAAAAATAGAGATGGTGGATTCACTCAGAATCATGATCCGACATCACTCTATGGAAAGATTCTTTTTACCCAAGTTTGATGGGTCATCCACTTGTTCTTCCAAAGCATGAGTAGAAAAACTGGATATCTACTTTCATTTGAACAAATTCCTTGAGATGGGAGCTATAAATATTGTAGCGCTGCACTTTGAAGGTGAAGCACACAATTGGTGGTTCCATGGGTTGTCTACATTGGGTCATGCCAATGTGACTACCTATTCTGAGTTCATTAGAAGAATGGTGGAGAGGTTTGAAAGAAAGGATCCAGAAGCACCTTTCATGAGCCTTGCAAAGTTGAAGTATTCAGGTAATACAGAGTCTTATATCTCTGAATTTCTGAGATTATCTTTTATGGTTCCTGATTTGTCTGCATCAAGGAGGGTGTACATGTTCATCGATGGCTTGGATGAACCTCTGCATGGGTTGGTTAAATATAACAAGCCCACTACCTTGCATGATGCCATTGAGAGGGCTAGATACCTTCAAGATGCCTTGCAAAAAGTAAAGGAAAACTTTCAGAACAAGCTCTCTTTTCCTTCTAAAGGAAAAGAAGAGAAAGTTGCTCTTTCAAAGGAGAGCTCATACAAGAAGCCTCTTGATGATGAAGTCCAGAAAGATCTAAGAAAGAGGAAACTATGCTTCACTTTCCAAGAACCGTGGGTACCTAGACATAGATGTGCTGCTGGTAAAGCACATTATATAGAGGTCTTCTCAGATCTTGAAGAAGATAAAGATGATAAGCCAAGAAGGGGTCATAGTGTTGAAAATGTTGAAGGAGATCCAACACCATCAAGAGATGGGAATGGAGCATTTGCTCCTATTGGAGGAACTATTGCATCTTTTAGAGGAGTTCCTAAGTACTTGACCCTAATATTTCAAGGTTCAATCATGAATCTGAGGGTTTCTGTGTTGATTGACAGTGGGGCTACCCACAATTTCATTGATGCCCAACTTGTGCAAAGGAGGGAAATACCCACTGATACTTTTGAGGGATTCTCTGTTTTGGTCCTAGGAGATAGAACAATGCAATGCATGCATTATGTCCCATCACTTTCAGTCACCATGGGATCCTAAACTTTGGTGGATCACTTCTTTGTAGTTGACATACCAGACACCAATGTTATTTTGGGTGTTCAATGGTTGATTACATTGGGAAAAGTCACCATTGATTGGGAGTTTTTGTAAATGGAATGGGTGGAAAAGAAGAGTGGTGCACCTCAAATGATCAAAGGCATGCATACTTACCCCTCACACAACACTTCCACACAAATAATAGAGATGAATTTGCGCAGTGGAAGAAAGGACCTCACTGTCCCTTCTATTATGTTCATGAGATTTCTGCAAGGGACACTCTTATCTAGTGGCAAACCACCTGGTAGGCCACCTGATTCAATTTTAGTGAGAGATATCTCACTACCTGATGCTCCAAATTTAGATCCAGGAGGGATAGAAGCATTGGAAGACACATCTACAGTGCTGGAAGGCTTGGGCAAGCACAAGGAGGGATATTTTCTTCTCTCATCATCATCACCCACCTTCATTTCTGATTCTGCGCTATTGTAGGAGAAGAAGGGAAGGTATGTCCTTCCCACTTATACCTTTGGCATAAGAGATGTCAAAGAGGAGATCAGAAACATGTTAGGCATTCCTATTGATGCATCATCAACACTGTCATTGTCGGGGAGTGTAGATCTATATTGGAAATCCTAGCTGTTGGTGGATTATTCCAAATATCTTCACACTTGTATGATGCTTGATGACCAACTGCATGACGAGGGCTATATAGTCCATGAGGGATTCATCTATCATCATGATAGGATCTTCTTATGTAGAGCCTCTAAGCTCAAGAAGAGGATGCTACAAAGGGCCTATAAAGAGTTCTGTTTCAGCCCTACCTATTCTATGAAGATATACAACACTATCATGAGATGCTTTGAATGGGAAGGCTTTGGAGGAGAGCTAAATCATAATTTTCTAGAATGCAAGAACTATGTGGAGTTGGGGCAGCCAAGGGACTCTATGCAAGAGTCATTTCAGAAATTTCTTCCTTCTCTTGAAAGGGGAGAAAAATCTATGCACAATTCCATGTATAGGAGAGACATTGTTGGTGAAAAATCTGATCATGTAATGCAAGTTTCATTTTCTGATTTGACATATTCTTTCACCATGTTTATGCAGGCCATGACTCCCAAGAGGAGTGTTGTATCATGTAAATATCATGGCAAACATCGGTCCACTAAAATTTCTGAATTTTTCCACTCCCTTGTTGTGCAAAGGGAGATTTTCTTTCATGATGGGTGCTTCCCAAAGGCACAAAACATATCTCACATTTTCAGCCATGGTGAGATATCTTGTGCAAAAATTAAGTGGTTGGGAAACCACTTACCATACCTTGATATGATGTAGGCAGGAGATGCACTGTGCTGGCACCATATGTGGGACTATGACCCACCTCCTCATGCTCAAATTTATGTTTGTATATATGTAATGATGCTTCCATACTTGGATGATATAGTTGTACTTTTTATGGGATTGTATGTAGGGAGGATGGGAAGTTTATATGTACCACATGGGATGGAAAATCTCTACGTACCTCATGGTACATGTTTTAGAGAGAGAATTTCTCCAACCATGTTTGTTTCTGTTGAGTTTTTGACTCCTTGTGAGATGGATTATGTACATCTCATGATGAATTTGGAGGAACAATTCATGGAGTCTTGGATTGGTGAACACCTAGCTTGTGAGGAGAGCTTGATCTTTGATGGTGTCATAAATGGAGGAGGAGAAGTGTTGCAGCACTCACCCTATCAGTTGCTTGAGGACAAGCAAAATTTTGGAGGGGAGAACTGTAATATTTCAAAATTAGCCCAAGCTAATTGGAATATACAATTTTTTTTCAATTTTCTGTTTCATGAATAAAATTGTAAATGAGGATCAATAAAACTCCTAATCAGAAAAATAAATCAATTCCACATGTGAACATAGCTAAATATGGGCTACTTACATAAGCACACTTAGGTGTGAAAGAGACTGGAGCACTTGACCAAGTCAAACAGGACCAAATCAACATCGTTTTCTAGATACAATGAATCTCCTAGATGCACTGTGAAGTTTTAGTTGGAGGCTACTCATGTGAATGGAGATAAATCATTGAGATGGTTTAGGGTTTGACAAGAATTTCATCCTATAAAAGGAAGAGGAGGACAATAGAAGAAGTTTGTTGATTGAGTATATTTTTTAATATATTGTCTGTTTAGACATATATCATTCTCTGCTGTTTAGCTGAGGATAATGTTGTTTAGCACTAGGGTGTTCCTGTTAAGGAATCCCACCTCTTCCATTGAGTAGCTCTTGGAAGAGTCTTGCTGATATCATCCACTATTAGGCATTTGGCCAAGCTCATCTTCCAACTACAACGCAGATAATGTTGAGGGTTTGGTTGTCCTTGTAACTCGTAGCAAGTGGAGGCTAAATCTTCTCAGATCTAGGCCATTCTAGGGCCTATTTTCACTGGGAAAGTCTTCTATCCCATTGGAAAGAGAGTTATAGACCTTTGGAGCTGCATTTTCAAATATCGGCATCAGGCCAATCCAGTGCTAGAGCCTACAATGTTGTTTTCCTTCTAGGACTGTGTTATTTGCAAGAAGGAATTTTCAGGGTGTTTTGACACACAATTGGAGGAGAGATCTTTGGTGCTGGGGTTATGCCCTTCACTATGGTGATCCATGGATTATACTTATGATCCATGTTCTGTATAGATCTAATCTTCTTCTATTGTATTCATCTTCAGAAATTCTAAATACTATTGCAGATCTGCAACTTTAGATCTTAGATCTACTCTCTGTGTTTCATGTTTTGATCAAAACCCTAAGGGGAATTCGTAAAAGAGCTATTCTAGTGTAAATATCTGAAATGGATATATTATTTTGTACACATATTAGCTCTAGATCTGGAGTGTAATATACAGCTACTGTAGCTCCTAAAAATAATGCTGTCAAGATATTTTTCAGTCAATACATGTGTTGCAACCCCTCTTTTGAGAAATTTCTTCTATTCTTGTCTTCTACATTCTGTCATACATTGTATGGGCCTCATTATGGATCTGATTTATTGCTATATATATGAATGTTGAGCCTTCTTATTGGTCTCCTACTATTTCTCTCAAAAACTGCGTTATTTTCCTGTAGTATTGTTGCATATCGCTGCAGCCCCATTCTTGGGTGTTTTTAGCCATACTAGGTGTGGGAGGTCTGTTTACCTCACCTAGTTTGATTTTTTTTTTCTCTCCTTTTGGATTTAGATGCTATATATCTAGATATAAGGGATTAAAGGGCTGAAAACTAATTTCAGTGCAAATACTTCTGAATAATGCGTTATTCCAGCAGGTATTGCTGAATCTTCCCTTTTGGGGATATTACAAAGATATTTTCATTGAGGCCGGGAAGGATTTTGATGATGCAAGGGCATCCACGTCAAGGACTCCCATGGAACCAAAATATGATGATGAAGTTAAACCATTCCTAAAGCTTGCATTAATCTACTGCATAATCAGAAGGTAGTAGATAATCTCTAGACCCTGATAGACAATTGCGTGGAGAAAGACGTGCCTCGAACAGAAACGAAGGTCATGAACAAGGTTTATAATCTGTGTTGAGAAGAATACTGAGAGCGGGGGGGGGGTGAATCAATATTCAGGGTAGACAATGAAACTATTCTTTTTCTTTCATAAAACCAATACGCTACTTTCTTGAAGGAAACTAGCGTATATACGCGGATATCCTTTATTGAACTCGCGTATGCTTAGAGATCTAATTATGCATTCAATTCTTAACTCAGATCATTACTTTATTCATTCATCAAATATTTTAGAAAGCAGTAAACAGATACAGAAAGAACGGAATAATCATCACACATAGGAAACACACATGAACACCAGGATTTTTTAGGTGGAAACCCAATTCGGGAGAAAACCACCGCTGCCGTTGTCTCAGCCTTCAAAATTTTATTATTAATAAAAATTCTTACAACATGTACTAGTGCATACTCATACCAAAGACGCAGCACCTGTTCTGTACACGAACCTTGTCATCTTCCAAGTGGATGAACCCCCCACGTTTACTACCGAAGGGGACTAATACTTCGAGAACTTTCATCGGGCAGAAGTTTCATCTTCAATAATCGGAGTTACTCTAAACTTCTTTGAATCACTCTACTACGCTTTCATCAATTTTTCAAACTGATCAAGACTTCAACACAACTTTACTTATTAATAAAATAACCATCAAATTGTTAATGTTGAATCAATCAATTAACGATTTATATAATATGCATTTTAATAGTTATAAACATATCTAATCTTCATAACTATCAGATCAGAAATCATACGTAGCTTTTATTTACTAAGACTCGCGATATACGCGTTTTCTAGAAGATTGTACCTGCGACACCAGACATTTAAAGAAATTTAATCACATATACGCGCTTTTCTTTCCACATACCCACGTATACACGCGCTTTTCATGAAACGAATCTGCGTATAGATCTATAAAAGATATACTTTGCAGTACAGACCAGATCTATAAACTTACCCATATTTCTTCAATCTCTTCAACAGGATTGCGCCAGGTCTTCTTCACTTCTTTTCAGATCATCCTTGACATTCACCATTTCTAGATCTAGAGATCTCGAGCCTTCATCATGTTCATAGGTGCATCATAGATTCAGATTCACCAATATAATGTGAAACACCACTATAAAACACCGAGTGGAAGTATCTAATAAAGCTCGACTCACGTACAATTTAAGCATGTCATTATTTTTCCTATAGTTTAATTTCACCGCGAGCCACAAAACCAATTACTGGCATATTGGTTTAGGTCACAGATTTAATCATTACCCATGTTCATTATTGAATACGGTGGAACATCTCTGCTTTGTACATTAGACGCTGACACGCTTGGCACGTTATTTCCCGCGTGCATACCTACTTTGTATAGACAAATCCGCGTATTCATTGAGACATACTCTTTTCATCATGTTCTAGCACATACTGACATTCCTTCCATCATTACCTTCTGTACTCATTGTATATACATCAAATTTGCATTATTTAACAAGTTCATCAAGACATATTCCATCAGGGACAACTTAATCAAGTAGGTTGCCATCATGGACAACACTCAGCATCATATTGCCAACAATCTCCCCCTTTGGACTTGATGGAAACCACGATAGATACATTGATTATAATCATTACACAATAACCATGTTACTCTCCCCTTATTCAAACACCATGTCACTCTCCCCCTTTGACATCAAGGGCAAAAGGGCGGATCAAAACCAACACAAGGTTTTTCTCCTCATGTAGACGGAAACGCTCTGCAGAACTGATGTGCACTAAAGTTACCATGCTCCCCCTGAGTTTATGCTGAATCTTCAATCATATTTTTCAATGAAGTACATGACTATATGACCTTCCTATCAATGACTCATACGTACATCAAATATCCAACCAAGTGGATTTACATATGAGACTCAAATACCCAACCAAGTGGGTTTACATATTTTGACTCAGCTACCCAACCAAGTGGGTTTACAAATTGAACAAGTCCTTACATGACTGAATATTACAAAATGTCATCATAGGTCTCAACATGACCTTTTTCATCAAATTACACATATGACCTTTTATGACCACTGACAGAAAGACCTCAAGAGAGATCATATTTCAGAATCATAAGCCAACAATGCATAATACCCAGCAAGGCTATTGCTCCCCCTGAACCTGTACATCAGTGTACGCCTTCATCTCCCTCTTAGCTTGTGCATCCTGAACACTTTTCAACAAAATATCATCAAGGCATCTTTACCCAATATCAAAAGAATGAGACAGAAATATAAGAGATAAAACTTCACCAGAGATACCATACAGCATCAGAGATATCAAACAGTGCTGCAAATGTGCTGTAAAATGCTGACCCCAACCAAAAATTGTCAGCAACTTACCATACGACTCTCTCTTCTCAAAAGGATAAATTTCCATGTGACACGCGATCTGTCTTTCTTGTGAACTCCTTATTAGTCTAATTTTGAACTCAATTTTTAAGGCCTGATTTTCTTCCTGCCAGGCATCATCTTCATCTTCTTTCTTCCTAGATATTCTAACGTCTCCTAAAGAGGTTCATAAATATAATGCAACTTGTTCTTTGGAGTAACACACTCAACTTCTGAATTTTTTGGTCTGCCACCTCTGTTCGCTTCTAACAGATGACACCGATGGGAAATGTGCTTGGTCTTGTAACACATGATTAGCTTGAAAGACACTGATAACTGTAATATCACAACACACGACAGGAGGTGTGTTACTCTGATTTTATGCACGTTTACATCATCCAAAGGAGTTGAGTGCAAGCATGCCACCAACACACTGGCCCCTGGCTGTAGATAAGGAAATAGAGCTTTGCTTCTTGCTGAACTAAGATACCAACCGGGGCCCCATATAGAATGCTCCACCACTTGTGCTTTTCCGATCATCAACATTTCCAGCCCAATCTGCATCAGTGTAAGCATGAAGAGTAAGATCAACATTCTTTGGATACCATAGTCCAAAGTCTTGAGTTCCTTGTAGATATTTGAATATTCTTTTGACAGCCTAAAGGTGAGACTCTTTTGGATTAGCTTGGAATCGTCCAACAATCCCAACTGCATGCATAATGTCTGGTCTAGTCCCAGTGAGATAAAGTAGACTTCCTATCATTGATCTGTATTCTGGTTGATTCACCGTGTGAGAATCATCATGAGAACTGAGATTGCATCCGGTTATCATTGGTGTACTTACAGGTTTGCATTCTTCCATGCCATACTTCTTCAAAATTTGCTTAAGACTTTGTTTTGGATAAGAATATTCCATTCATGATGTACTGCAATCCAAGAAAGAAATGTTAGTTCTATAGATACTTCAAATTTTGAGGGTGATAGACAAGGAATTTCTTGGATTTGTAGATCTCTTCATTACTCCCAAAATGGGATGTCATCAACACATACAAACTCATAATCAAGGTTTATCATTTTCTGTCCTTTGTGTATAAGCGTTATCAATGTGACCCTTTAAAATCCTTCTTCAAGAAGATACTTTCCAGCAAGATTTTATAATACCACGTTTTCAGTTTGCTTCTGAGACTACATAGAGCCTTTTTAGCCTTTTAAGTTCATTACACAAGATTTTCATTGCTCTCTAAAATGAATCCTTCTGGTTGTTCTATATAAACTTCTTCTTCTAGATCACCATTGAGAAATGTAGATTTAACATCCATTTGATAAACTTTGACGGTCGAGAACTTCTGAAAAGAAAGAACATTCTTTTATATTTCAAGTTCAGCTTAAAAGGATAAAAGCCTCTTCAATAACATACCTTCTTGTTGAGCATACCCCTTGCAAACAAGTCTAGCTTTATTTCTTATAACATCCCCATTCTCATTGAACTTGTTTTTGAATATCCATTTAGTTCCAATGACATTTTTGTCATGAGGTCTTGGTACTAATTCCCAAGTGTGATTCTTTTCAATTTGATCAAGCTCTTCATTCATGGCTTGAATCCAATATTCATCTTTGCTAGCTTGATTGACATTGTGTGGTTCAATAGTGGATAGAAATGCCAGATAGCTAGAAGATCCCACAAGAGTCCTTCTTGTTTGTACACCTGATCCCTTTTCTCCCAAAATTTGAGATTCTGGATGATTCTTTTGAACATATCTGGATGGAGCTTTTTCAGACAAATCATCTTCAGGTTCTTCATGGGTTCACCTGTCACATTATTTCTTTTATTTGATGTAGCGATATAATGCCACCTATCACCTTCATCTATCGCTTGTTTTTCTTCTTTCGCTACAAGAGACCTACTGTCAACAACATCAACACATATCTCAACAATTTCAAGTATTCCCATTGTGGAATATCGGTGGCTTTACTTTATCCGCGCCGGCACTACATTCGCCTTCATCCGCCTGGTTCAAGCATTGCCAGCTATTTTCATCATTATTTTTGATAAAACACTAAATTTTCAAAACTTTAAAATGATTCATGTAGAGGAGAATTACCATACAGAGTTCATATATGTTTTGTCACTATTTAGCACGTAACATGCAGTTCTGTTGAGAATATTTACTGTCAGAGCTTTCAAGCCTCTAAAATGTGTCAGCAGTTCAATCATCAAGTATGGTTTTGCCATTTGTTGAATTGTTCTATTCATTCTTCACAGCACCACATTCTCATGAGTATACCAATAAAACTGGTTTTATGCCATGTTTAGATCAGATCTAAGACATTTGATTTTTAGATCTAATTCATTTTTTTAGATCTAATTCATTTTCAACCAAAGCTTTGAATATCTAGAATTTCTTAAATGCTTCATCCTTGTGTTTAAGCAACCCAATCCAACACATTCTAGAGAAGTCATCAATAAATAAGATATAATATTCTTCACCACGTGGTGAATTTTTCCTCATAGGTCCACATATATCTGTATAAATAAGTTCAAGGGGCCCATTTGATGATCCTTCCTTGGCATTAAATTGCACTCTGGTCTGCTTACCGAATTGGAAAGATTTACATATGATATTTTCAGGAAGAGTAATATTGGGAAGACCACGAACAGCTTTAAGTCTGCTTGATTTGTTGATTTGCGAGAAGCTCAGATGCCCCAGCCGTCTATGCCACAGCCAATTTTCTGATGATTTTCTCAAGTAACATTGATCTTTGCAGTTCTTCAATACATACAGGTTGTTTGGAGTCCTTTTTCCTTTTATAATTGTTTTACCTGTATCAAGATCACGTACCACACATTCTTTTGAACTAAAGACAACCTCAGTTCCTTGATCACACATTTGACTTACGCTTAACAGGTTATGTCTCAATCCATCCACATACATGACATTGTTAGCTTTCACTTTTTCTTTTAGAAAAACAGATCCTTTTCCTTTAATGATAGCGAGTGTATCATTTCCAAAGGTAACATTCTTTTCCTTTTCTTAGGCATTATAAGCATGGAGTTTGTCTTTGTCACCTGTCATATGTTTTGAGCATCCACTATCAATGTACCATTGATTTTCTTCTCCTTCTGCAAATAAAGCTATACCACAATTCTCAACCTGTACATCCTTCTTTTTCCATACTTTGGTGTTGGAAGGAACATGTTCTTTTGGTTGGACTTTGCTCCTGCATTCAGATTCTTCATGGCCAAAGTTATTGCAATAAGTACATTCAACTTCATTTTGAAGAGGAGAAAAGTTGTTATAGGTATTCTTCTTTGTTCCAATATCAATCCTTTTCTTTCTTGCTTCTCTTGTCATGATAGTTTTATATGCAACACATTGAACAGCTTTATGACCAAAATTGTGACATGAGAAACATTGTCCATTGAAGTAGAAATTTCTGCAATCATGAAATCTTCTATTTGAATTTACCTGCTGATTGGTGTTCTTTTGAAAAGTATTCGCGCTGAATTTTCTTGACTTGAACTGCTCATGCTTTACCTGTGAAGAATCTTTATCCCCTTTCTGAGTGGCAGAATGTTGTAGATCAGTTGTAGCTACTTTTAGATAATTTGGTGCTGAAGCTTGAGAAGATTCTCCGATATATCCAAGACCTGTCTTTATAAGAGGAGAACGTTGTACCTTGATAATCTCATCTAAGGTTTCAGATCCTTTAGCAAATCTAAGATTCAGAGTTTTTACTTTCTCAAGTTCTTTTCTTAGACTTACCACTTCACATTCTAATTTTTCATTGTGCTTCTTCTCTTCTTCAATCTGATTTTTTAGAGTCTCTATAATTATTTTACTTTCCTCTAAGCATATTTTGAGTTGATTGTTTTCATTAAGAAAATAATTGTCCTCTAGGGCATCCATAAAAGTATCCTTATCTTCTTTAGACTCATTTTCAAAAGCCATAAGAAGTCTAATATTTTGTTCACCTTCTTCCTCACTATCAGATAACCCATCACTGTCTTCATGAGTATAGTAACTTTTTCTAGTGCTAGACCGGTTCTTATTTCTTCTTGCTACTTCCTTTCCTTTTGCAAAAGTTTCTTTATGAGGAAATTTAGCAGCATAATGACCAACTCTTCCACAATTAAAACATTTGAAAGGAAGTTTACCTCTGAATCGTCCTGTGCCAAGTTGAAGTTTCTTTACAAAATTTACCTCCTCTTCTTCTGAGACATATCCTGATCCTTCTGCTTCTTGCACATCTTTCCCTTTTGTAGAAGCTCTAAAGACGGCTTCTTTGACATCTGATGATCCTCCCCTTCTCATTTCATAAGCAGTTAGTATCCCATGAAGTTGCACCACAGTAAGGTTTTGGAGATCCTGTTTTTCTTCAAGTGCAGAAACTTTTGACTCAAATTTTGCCGTTAGTGATCTTAATATTTTCTCAACCAAAGTAGATTCAACTATTGTTTCTCCCAAATTTCTCATACGATTTACAATGTCATCAAGACGTAAAAAGAAACTAGCAATACTCTCATCACTATGCATTTTTAACTTTTCATATTCTATTCTGAGAGTTTGGAGTTTTGCACTTTTTACCTTTGCATCACCTTCATAAATTAGAATGATTTTGTCCCATATTTCCTTTGCTGTATTCAGCTGCATGACCTTGACAAATTCTGATTCATTTAGACTCCCCAATAGAGCATTGACCGCTTTTGCATTAGTTTCATAATTCTTCTTTTCTGTCGCATCTGTTGGTACCGAGGCTGGATATTGATACCCTTGTTCAAAAATGGCCCATATATCTGCTCCCATAGACTAAATATAGGATCTCATCCTTATTTTCCAGAAGATTAAATTGCTTCCATTGAAGAGTGGAGGCTTGATAGACGATGTTCCCTCAAGATTTCTCATCTTCCTTGATCTTCCTTCTAGCGGTTAAGCCATTTCAGAAGGACCTGCTCTGATACCAATTGTTGGGAAAAATACTGAGAGGGGGGGGTGAATCAGTATTTAGGACTTACTCAACAATTTTTCTTTTTCTTACTTCGAAACCCATATGCTACTTTTATGAAGCCAACTAGCGTAGACACGCGGATATCCTTCATAAAACTCGCGTATACATAGAGATATAATTATGCAATTAATTCTTCACTTATATCATTCCATCATTCATCCATTAGATGTTCAATAAACAGTAAACATGTACAGTAAGAACAGAGTGAGTCATCACACATAAGCAACACACATGAACACCAGGATTTTAGGTGGAAACCCAAGTCGGGAGAAAACCACCGTTGCCGTTGTCTCAGCCTTCAAAATTTTATTATTAAGAAAACTTCTTACAACATGTACTGGTGCAGACTCATACCAGCACGCAGGCACCCACCTGCAGAAGGCTACAACCTTCTCTCGTTTACC
Organism: Pinus albicaulis; assembly: GCA_034641835.2. Classification (NCBI taxonomy): domain Eukaryota; kingdom Viridiplantae; phylum Streptophyta; class Pinopsida; order Pinales; family Pinaceae; genus Pinus; species Pinus albicaulis. Next base: position 69,210,984 of record CM076572.1, on the reverse strand, counting down.
AGCCTCTTCTGGAAGGGAGCTACAACCCCCTGCACTCGTTTACCAGCCTCTCCTGGAAGGGAGCTACTACCCCTGATAACTTCTACTGGCAGAAAGCATCCACTTTCATACTGAAGGCTTCAACCCTTAGATCCACTGCAGACCACGTTTCATCAATTTTCAAACTGGATCAAACAGCTCCAACACAACCCTTTACTTGTCAGTAAACAACCTTTGCCCAAAGCATCAAACTGAACAGTGAAACCACTGTAACCAGAATATCAGATATAACCCAGACTTCAGAATAGATATGCAGAAACACATTCAACCTTCAGCAACCATCAGATCAGAAATCATACGCGCTTTTATTTAATAAGACCCGCGTATATACGTGCCTTTCAAAAGACGAACCCGCGTATACTTCAGTACATTTTCCAAAGAAAACCCTAACTGGGCATACGCGCTTTTCTTTCCACATACCCGCATATACACGCGCTTTTCATGAAACGAACCTGCGTATAGATCTATAAAAGATAAACTTTTCAGTACAGACCAGATCTATAAACTTACCCAGATTTCTTCAATCTCTTCAATAGGATTGCGCCAGGTCTTCTTCACTTCTTTTCAGATCATCCTTGACATTCACCATTTCTAGATCTAGAGATCTTGAGCCTTCATCATGTTCATAGGAGCATCATAGATTCAGATCTATCAATTAGGAACAGAGTTCACCCATACAAATATACTTCAGAGTGAAGTATTCATCAAAGCCCAGACTCATGCACACCACATGCACAAAGATTTTCTTCTCCTTATATAGGTTTACCCTTTTTCAATACCATGAGCCAAAACCACATTACTTTCGATGGTATTCCTGGGCGGGGTCACATAGACGAATCATTACTCAATACAATGGGTCAATACCATGGTGGTTACCCCTAGTTTTACATATTTAGAGTGCTTTTTCCCATACGCGACTTGGCACGTTATTTCCCGCGTGCATACGCTACTTTGTATAGAAAAATCCGCGTATTCATTGAGACATACTCTTTTCATCATGTTCTAGCACATACTGACATTCCTTCCATCATTACCTTCTATACTCCTTGTATATACATCAGATTTGCATTATTTAACAAGTTCATCAAGACATATTCCATCAGGGACAACTTCATCAAGTAGGTTGCCATCATGGACAACACTCAGCATCATATTGCCAACAAGCTGAAGAAGAGATCTGGTAGGGAGATGCACATGACTGTGGAGATTGGAGAGTATGAGATGGATCAAGTCATCTTGGATCTAGGGTTTGATGCAAATGTCTTACCTAAGTAGACCTGGAATAAGATGGGAGAACCAAAGTTGGAATGGTCCACCATTCAACTACGCATGGCTAATCAGCAAAAGATCATTCCACTTGGAAGATTTACACAAGTTGTGGTAGATATTTCTGGAGTTAAGGTACGCACAAATTTCAAAGTAATAAAAATTGTTGATGATGCAGACCCCTACCCTACGTTGTTAGGATTGGATTGGGCCATTGTTATGGGAGGCATCATCAACCTGAAGCATAGAAGCATGATCTTTGAGAATGATTGTACGTGGGTGATAGTCCCACTAGATCTAGCCGAAGGAGAATGATACATAAAGCCAACACATGAGGGGGATGATGTCGACCATATCTACAAGCTGACTGTGCGGGACGAGACTAGATAAACTCTACAGCGAATGGCATGTTGAACTGGGAGAAGGATAGCTCATGTTTCTCCAATTTAGATGGTGAGATGGAGAACTGATAGAACCGGTTGCACGATGTATCTACGTTGTGCTGCCTCAAGATCAAAAATAACTTCTGGTGCATCTCCTCAGAGGTAAGAGAACTACACTACTTTGATGGTTCTAGTAGTGTCAAAGAATTTTTGGAAGCATTGGAAAAAGCTTTCCTAGAGGAACGAAGGTTATGGTCGCTTGATTTGGATATGCGTGCAACTCCAACGCGTTGGTCTGAGACACACAAGGGAGCCTTCCAAGACTGAGAGGAATGCAGAAAAATGATGACGTTGTGATTTGAACCTCCATACACCCCACCAATTGAGCTCTTCTATGGTCAGGGAGATCCGCGCAAGCACCTGGCCATGTGGATGGAGGTATGGGATGAAAAGACATGGAATGAGTGGGTTCATAGGTTTTTCCACTTGTTGGGGCCAGTTCCCACCACCCGGAATCTAGAAGTTGAGATACACCGAGGTACCTGAAATTGGTTTACAATAATTGAGGATTTCCTGGAAACCTTTGGCCCGGTTAGGGGCTTGGAGAAATTGGATGAAGCCCTGCAGGAAATAGATTCCCTGATATTTGAAGAATCCTGACCCTGAAAGGAATGTGATGCATTGGCTTGGGATGAGAAGATGCAAGACATCATCAACTGCAGAAACTTGTCAATTGAGGATAATGAATATGACCCAAGGAATGTTAATATCTCGGAGTCTCAAGGAGAGTGCGTAGTTGCAAGGCCCGCATTAGAGATGGTGGATATCACTAAGCCGCTAAAATTGAAGGAAGTCAACATTGGGATGGAAGAAAAAACAAAGTTGGCCAAAATTGGGGATTACTGGGATGATGATACAGTAGGAAATATTGCAGAGCTTCTAGCAGAGCATCATGATCTATTTCCTACAAATTTCTATGAGATAAAGGGGATTGCAAGGGACCTGGGTGTTATGAAGATCACACTGAAACCAGATGCACGCCCTGTCAAGCAGTTCCCATATCGATTGAACCCAAAATACAAGGAGAAAGTAAAGGAGGAGTTAGAAAAGATGGTGGCTACAGGAATCATTGAAACAGTCAAACATTCTGATTGGGTAAGCCCAATGGTGGTTCAAAATAAAAATACCAAAGGAGAAATAAGGATTTATGTAGATCTACGCAAGTTGAATTATGCCTACGTGCATGACCCCTTCCCTACTCCGTTTTCTGATGAAATCCTGGATAATGTAGGAGGATAAGAATATTATTCATTTACTGATGGATTCTCGAGGTATCATCAGATTAGAATTGTGCTGAAAGACCGCAGCAAGACCACCTCTACTACTGAATGGGGTTATTTCCAATATACTGTCATGCCATTCAGATTAAAAAATACACCTACAATATTATCGCCTGTAGTAGTGGTTGTGTTCAAGGAATTCATGCATAAATTCTTGGAGGTATATTTTGATGACTGGACAGTGTTTGTATTAGAAAAGAAACATGTGTTGAACTTGCGCATGATGCTTGACACCTGTAGGAAGCACCAGATTTCTCTCAACCTGAAAAAGTGTATATTTTGCGTGCCTTTTGAAATTTTGTTAGGGAATATAGTATGTCAGCAAGGATTGATGGTAGAACTAGCCAAGTTCATGATTCTTATCAACTTAGAAGTTCCTACTAATGATAAATAGCTGCACTCCATCCTAGGACACACTGGTTATTACAGGAAGTTTAACAAAGGGTATGCTCTGATCACTACACCAATGGAGAAGTTGTTAAAGAAGGATGTCACATTTTTCTGGGATGACGAATGTCAGAGGAGATTTGAGATGCTAAAAGAAAAAATGGTCATTGCACCTATTTTGATATTTCTAGACTTGTTTAAGGTTTTTCATGTGCATGTAGATGCATCTGGTATAGCACTTGGGGTTGTTTTAGCATAGCTAGGAGAAGGAGACATTGATCACCCAGTCACTTTTTCCAGTAGGAAACTCTCCAGCACAGAGCGCAACTACTCAACTACAGAAAGGGAAGGATTGGGCATGGTATACGTGTTGCAAAAATACAGACACTATATGCTAGGAGGGCATTTCAAAATGTTCACGGATCATTCTGCTTTGAATACCTGGTCAATAAGAATGTGTTGGGGGGGAAGATCTGCAGATGGTTGTTGCTTTTTCAGGAGTATGACTTTGAAATTATAGTGAAGCTTGGAAGACTAAATGTTGGACCTAATCATCTATCACGAATTGAAAATGGGAAAGAACCAACCAGTGTGGAGGAAGGGTTACCTGCGCAGCTCTTCGCTATCAAGGTGGTTGATGAGCACTTGCTGATATTATTCATCTTCTGACCACGAGAAAAACACCTATTGAATATTTATTCCAACAAAAGAAGGATTTGGTTGCTCACGCAGTTGATTTACCTTGATTGCAAGTCAGTTGTATAAAATAGGAGCAGATGAAGTATTGAGGAGATATGTGTTGGAACATGAGAGATAGGATATACTGGTCGAGGATCATGGAGGAGTGGAAGAAGGCCACTATGCTAGGAAATCCACTGCGCAGAAGGTGTTGTGTGCTGGGTTATGGTGGCCCATGCTACATAGTGATGCACAGGCCTATTGTCGGGCCTGTGATGCATGTCAAAGAATAGGGAAGCCTTCACGTAGAGATGAAATTCCCCTGCAACAATAGATGGCTTTGTAGGCATTTGATATATGGGCTATAGATTCTGTTGGACCAAACAACCCTCCTAGAAAGAAGACTGGAGCACATTATATCATTGCTGCAACTGATTATGTAACTAGATGGGCAGAGGGGTAGGTAGTTAAGGACTATACTGCAGATACTGCTGCGCACTTCATATTTGAGCAAATTTTGACTAGGTTTGGATGCACGAATATTTTGATGAGTGATAGAGGTTCGCACTTTGTTAACGAAACAATTGAGGCTTTGAAAAAGGAATTCTAGATCCACCACAAGAAGAGTAACCCTTATCACCCACAAGAAAATGGAACAATAGAAGCTTTCAACAATATCTTGGAGAATGCACCCACAAATATCTATAATGCCAACCGAGATGATTGGGATGTGTGCATCCCTTCTATGTAATGGGCTTATAGGACAACATGCAAAATTTGATGGGAAAAACACCTTTCAGGATGGTCTATGGGAAGGAAGCCATCATGCCAATGGAGTATATTGTTCCAAGCTTGGGCATCACAGCTTTCACTAATATGGCCAAGCCTGACATTATGGAGTAATGATAGGTGCAACTCATTGCCTTAGAAGAAGATCATTTCATTTCTAACTTCCACCAGCAAGTGCAGAAGGCGTGTGAGAAAGCCTGGAACGACAGGCACATCAGGCATAAGGTGTTCAAAGAGGAAGAATTGGTCTTGATATATGATAGTAATTTTGCGCGCCATCCATAGAGGTTTATAAAGCATTACTTGGGGCCATATATTATGAAGGAGATCATTGATGGCGGTGCGGTGCGCTTGGCCATGCTACGAGGAGAAAACCTTCCCGAGTACTTCAATGGAAGCCGTCTGAAGCCATATAGAGAAAATCCGGTGCCGACCAAATGGATATATGGTCAGAGCATCAAAATCAAGGGGTATGCGCATAACAAAGAGGGAGGGCGCATCCAGGTGCGACGAAAGCACAGAAGTGAGCCGCAGGAAATGAAACTAGCTATTGGAATAGTGAAACTAGGTGAAAAAGTGAAATTACCATTAGATGGAGTGGATTTCTTGCATTTAATTAGGCGATATTGGAGGATGTTTTTCCATTTTATTGAATGTAAGTGGAAATTATTGATAATCAGACCATTTTTACCATGGATGGTCTATAAAACGTGGGCGTGGGTCTTAATTGGTTCCTTTTCTATTTGAATATTTGGCGTTGTGTGTTTGTATGTAATTTCTGCTACCCTGATGTCTGTGATTTCTATATGTCTAGCCGCGAATATCCATCTGAAATCAATAATCCTGAATTCATATTTTTCCCGAGAATGATGGCCACCAACCCCGCGGAAGAGCATTCTACACCCCTCACTTCCTGAACATATATGGGATCAGATGATGTTAGAGAAGTAATCTTGGAAGTAGAAGAAGTAGTGTCCATGCTGACGAAAGAAAAAGGAAAGGGGAAAATTTCCAAGTGGGCTACCTCTAAGCCGCATACCTCTCCATGGAATGTAACATCCCTGCGACAAGCCACTAAGAATTGATTCCCCATCAGCGATCTGTCAAAGCGCCCAATGAGTGCCAGAGAGGAGGCAATTTTTGTTGAACCTATCTCATGGCGATCGCCCTATGTCAAGTTGCGGAAGCCCTCTACACGCAAGCCGTAGAAAGTCGACATAGTCTGGGAATAACTGCAGATGTTGTTGATCCCTGAGGATGTTCCCCTGGTTGGTGAAATGTTTGGCAATATTCTATAGATCAAGTTTTGATGATTATGACTTAGAAATGAAGCAAATTTCCCTGAGCTCATGCCGCAGAATTACTTGGAAGCTGTATGATGATGTGCCAAAGGTTGAGCCAATTCCTTGGGTGCACAGGGTGTACAACACAGGAGTCCTCAACCTGCTAAGGATTCCTCATTTTGGCAGGTACCCCATCACCAACATTTGTGTGCGCTAGCTACTGGCCTTATTCCACGAGGGCTCCCTGTGGATTCATGGGCAAATTCCCATAGAAATCACACTGATCCATCGGATTATCGACCTGCCCAAAAATGGGCCCCATCTGATGAAGGGATTCTGGAAGAGAAATGAGCTAAAAGTGGAGACTAATGTAAAGAACAAGTTCAAGGTGGGAAGGGACAAGAGGGGATTTTTGGTCTATACCATCGCTGACCTAACAGTGTGCCTGGGCACCCTCGTCTTCAAATGAAAGCTAATGAGGAAATTTCACCTAAAAATGGTCCCAGCACATGTAATTGCCTTGGTAGGGAAATGTGAAAAGGGGGTCCTATATAATTGGTCACAGTTTTTGTTTGAGGAATTTTGAGAAAATGTGCGCGAGGCGCAAGAACCTGGGAAGTATATCTGCTACTCATGGCTGCTATTGTTAATTGCGTTGGTGGAATGGGAGACCCAAACAGATGTAGTCCTCCCTGATATTGAGCCAGGCGTATGCGAAGGGGCGCGCTACGTGAACCTGTGGGACTCATCCAACCCCCGACGAGTTGGCTGCAGCCATACATTCCAGACCTAGACTCGCACCAGTTGTGCATGATAAGTATAACAATGTTGAATAATTTCAGGTGACCATGCACAACGTGCAGATTAAAGAGCACAAGGATGCTACCTGGTACACCTTTCCGTATATGGTCACAGAGGTGGAAGTTGACCAGGTTGTGGCGACATGGCCAAATGCATGGAAGACCAACTTGGCTCCACCCAACCCACTATGTCGTCCACTTCAGGTAAAGATACGGATCTAAAAGACAAAATAGAGCCACACACGGAGACAGGAACTGAGAAAATCGACGGAAAAGATACTAAGTCTGAAGAAAAAATGGAGCCGAACGCAGAAAAGGATAAATATCATGAGTTGGGAGGAGACCAGGAGGAGGTGGACCTCAGAGGTTTGAATGGCCTCAATGGGGATCATGCTGAATCTCCGCGCGACACCAAGAGAGGCGGAGAAACATCAAAAGAGTTGCGCAAAAATTGAAAAGTATCCAAGGTCAGAGGCGAGGAGGAGCTTACTCTAACGGAAGAGGACCTCGACAAGATTTCAAATGCAGTTGCTTCAGCGTCATAGGATCGTTGGAACACAATGGGGAAACAGTAGAAGGCCGCGATGGAAGCCTTGAAATCAAGTCTGCAGGTTCTACAACTAAAGATAGATACTCTACAAGTGAGTGGAGATCAAGCGAGGCTGGTGCAAGAGATATTGCCATTGTCTTCGATCATCACATCATTAGAAAGTAGAATCTGCCCCTTCCTGGGTGTAGCAGTGTCCATGGAACAATAAGAGTTGTGCGCGCAGGTCGAAACCTGCCCTGAGGTCGACATCGACCTTGCGAAGCTGCCAAGTGAGAAGCAGCTCGCTCTTCACATATTCATATCCGTCAAACTATAGATCAAAGAGGCGCACACACAACAATAGCTCATCGAAGCCGAAAAAACTGGAGCAACAAAGACGATAGAGTCTATCTAGGCTTAAACAATGCAACAGGCATTCATAGCTCAGTGCGTGGAGCTGGATAACTTCATTGATAGATTATGTGGCGAAATCCTTGATAGTCATCCTGACCTCTTCCATGCCACAAGACAATATTGAGAGCCTGGTCGCAACGCTCAAAGCTTCCAGGTCTGAGATCCAGTCAGCTAAAGAATATTTTGAGCAGTAAATTGTTGCGCTACAGGCTAAGCTACAGCCTGAAACCCCTCCGGAGGTGAGCATGCAATGGGCCTCCCTAGTAAAGAAAAAAAATTCCAGCATCTCATCCAACGTTGATAAAGGCTCGAAAATTTTGGAGACTGCCATGGAACTGTGGACCTCTGTGCAGACAGATCCACTGGTCAAGAAAATTGCCCAGGCGTTGCGCACTAAAGAGAAGGAATTCGAGGATTTGCAGGCATTAGGGGAATTTTGAGGTCTAAAATGGGCCTCTTAAGGATATTATAAAATAATAGTGGAAATAATAAAATAATATTAGATTACATCATCAAATTTTGGAGGGAAAAAAGAAAAAACTATTTTTTCAACTCGTATTTCCAAATTATCTCCCTATGGGTTTACTCAAATTTCAAGCAGGAACACTCGTTGGATGCAAAATTTGATTAATCATCCAAGTAATACCCTTGTTGCATTATTTATATGGACCCTGCTACATGAAAAATGAGAAATACATGAAAAGAGTGATTGCAATCATGTTTTTCATGTATTTCTTAGTTTTCATGTAGTAGGGTCCATCGAAAGTATGTAACATGGGTACTCCTTGGATGAGGAATTAAATTTTTCATCCAACGAGTACTTCCACTCGAAATTTGAATAAAACCTTAGGGATATAAGTTGAAAATACAATTTGAAAAAATAGTTTTATCATTTTTTAAATTTTTTATCTTTTTACTTTTTTACCCAAAAAATGGTGAATCATCCCCCATGGTTGACATCATCATCTTGAATCCTATTGGTTCTTATAAATTTTATTTTGGTTGTACCATTTTCTTAGTAGGCCCATTTTAGACCTCAAAATTTCTCTAATGAGGCTTTTCCCACATTCATTCCTTCCTAGCGAATGGCATGCCTTCAGACAAGCTATGCATTGTAGGACGAGGTTAAGGAGCTCCTCCACAAGAAACAAATTGTCACAAATCATATGAATCCATGGGCGAACGAGGCAATGAAATTGTCTCAGGACCTTGATGCTGCAGTCAGAGACTTGAACTAGACCTTATAGAGTGTCACTTTGGACACAGAAGGGCCGACTTCAGAGAAGTTGGTGGATACCGTGCAAAGCACAACAGACTAGAGTGCGGGTGTCTTGGCGCCCTTTGTTGTTGCTATCAAGGAGCTCCAAAACAAAATGAAGAACCGAGTGCCAGTGTGACTCAGGAGGAGTCACAAGATTGTGTTTGGGGCTTATTGGAGCTGGGTCCCCTAAGTCCGAAGACCAATTTTTTCTATATCTTTGTAATAGATTTTGCAAGTTTAGTCATGTGCAGGGGCTTTGGGGCAGGTCAAAGCCCCTCATGAGTTGTAATGGGTAAAAATGGTATAACAAGGGGCCATAAACCACGGTTTATGAACCCTATAGTAGCACAAGATAAAAATATAAATATATTTATAGATCGAGTATAAGAAGTCATTTTTTGGATAAGTCTAAACGTTGATGATAGATCTGGCTAGTTTGTGATATTTTGTGCGGAATTGTCTGGGTAGAAGGCTCCTTCTGGCTGTGTGTGCGGAGAACTTAGTCCTACTGCGTGTGAACACCACTGGTTGTGTGCCCGGGTGATTGAAGGGTTTTTTATGAAGGATCTAAGCTGATATTAATAAAGAGTTGTTGTTGCAGATATCTGAAGTCTGAAATGCATCTACTGTTTAATTTATGAATGTTTCTACATGTTATTTCCGATTCATGTATTGTCTATAATTAGATCTCTTGCGCAATTGTTTCTGGGTTTTTATGAATAATTATTGGATGGATATGATGTTATAAGGTTCTGATATTGTTTGTTAAGGGTTGTTACTCGGATTATAGATTCTGCATTAACTTGCGCAAGGAATTATGCATAATTGACCTAAAGCTGTCCGTAAGGGTTTCCTGGTTATGGCTTCTGTTGCAAAGGTATGTTTATAGTTATTTTGGATATTAAGGCACCCACATCATTCAAACCTCTCTCGGGGTGTGGAAACCTAGTTCCAGCACCCCCCCATACTTCTTCGGGTGAGACTTTGACTTGCATAAGCAGGTCACTGCCGAAAGGGCCAGTAGTAAGAGGGTTTTGTTGGTTCACCTCAAATCTGAATCACGGTTAGGATACCTCAAGCCAAAAATAGCTATCATACTTTATAATATTATATGAATCTTGAAATCGCATCCTAGATGGATGAAACCAGATCCGCGGTCTTCTACCCCATCACTCGATAGTATGATTCTAACCATGTGAATAAATGTGTCGGAGTTAAACATGGTAGACACCATATGATTACCAACCAATGATGTAACTCATTAAAAAATGTGAGAGGAACCACTGATAATGATCATGGCTCTCAAGGTACTATATTTTAATCCATATGGTGCAAATAAATAAGCTAAAGTCAACACCACACATAATATTTCAGTTGAAGGAAAATGATGAGAACCTATCATCGAAAGCAAGGAAAGTTTCCATTAAGGTATGCAAGATCCAAGGCATTGAAGGGAGTTCCTAAGTCAACTTCCTAGATAGTGTGATGATGTCAACATGAAGAAACCTATCGTAGGGGGGCCTTAATGTATCCCCCATCAATGACACGAAATGGGTATCAAGATTTGAGAAAAAATGTGAAGATATAGAGATGGTACAGGTGTTATGAAACGTGTATGAAACCAACTCACAAAATAGAAGAAAAGAGAGATCAATGACTTAGAAATCAGCCTCTTCGAGGGGGGAAACTACTCTACATTACATAAATGAAAAATTGTTGGATGGTACAAACGAAAAAACCTCCTTTCTATGTATAGGAGTTCAATGCGTCACAATATAACCCTAGTCGACATAACAATAACAATATAAGGGCACAAGAATAACAATAGCGGGCTTATATGGGGCACAACAATAAGGGGGCTATACTAACAACAAAAATAAGGGGATACACTAGTATTATAGGGAACTAAGATGCACCTCTCCTTAAAACAAGTGTTGTCCTCAACGCTTGATTATTTATGGATGCTTTTGTATAAAATTCTCATCCTCCCATGTGGAATATTCAGCTTTAAGTTATTCCACTTGCTGAGATACTTTGAAATTGATCGATTTTGTAGTTGTCAAGTTCTTTTTTTCATGACTACTTCAGGTTCCAGTATGATTTTTTCTTCCTCTTCAAGTTCTGGAAATATTTTTTTAAACTGGGATTTTGTCACCTATAAACTTACTTAAGCATCAAACATGGAAAATTGGGTGCACCTAGGAAGATGCATGAAACTCCAATTTGTATGCCATAGTACCAATATTTTGCAGCACCTTGTAAGGACCATAATAATTTAGTGATAATTTATTATAATTTTTAGCTTACTTGAGGGACATTTGTTTATATGGTTGTAGTTATAAAAATACCTAGTCACCTACATCAAAGCTTCTTTCGTTGCGATGTTGATCTGCATGTTTTTTCATTCAATTCTACACCAAAGTTAGGTTATCCTTTAAGAGTTGGATAACTTGTTGTTGATTCTCGATGTGATCTTCCACTGCTTGATCATCCATATTAACTTTCATGTCATCCTTCAAACCATTCGCCTTAGCCTCCATGTATGCTTTTAAACCATCTATGTCATCTTTGGTTGCTCTTTGTTAGATCGAAATTTATTGCACTTGGTACCATAATTTTGATATATCATACTGCAATTATTCCTCTTCATGCATCATAGTAGGGTTTTTTGATGTCTTAATGGGTGTATAATTATTTTTTAGAGGAATTTTAGAACCCAATACTGATATCTATGATTCAATATGCCCTTGGAATCACTTCAAATTTATTTTTCAAACAAACGTCAATTTTTCTTTCTTTTGAGGAGCTCGCTATTTATATTGATGTATTTTTGTAATTTCAGATCCCCAAGATCTTAAATTCAGACCTGTAGCATCCCTCTGAGTCTTCTTTCCAATGCCACATGTCATACTTGATTGGGATTCTTCAAGGAAACGTTATGCCCAATCTCCCACAATGACCTAATTATGGACTTGTTCAGTAGAGCGAAATTGTACGGTGTGCCACGTGTCATTGTTTCATATTTTGGTTCTAAAATCGTTACATAAGAAACTAAATTCCATGCACATTTGGCCATTTTTTACAGAATTCCAATCCAATGTCCAAAACGAAAGTTATGACGATTTTCCCTCGACCACCTGTTTTAGATGAAAATATGGAGAATGCAAAATACCTAAAACCCCCAGCTCATATCTGCTAAACTATAGTGAAAAAAGGTATGAAAGTTTTACACAATGTTCCTCCAGATTTCATCTCAAATGGGTTTTTTTTTTAGCATCTGAAACTTTGTAGAACAAAATTTATAGCGAAAATTCTACGATGACCTGTTTGAAGCAACAAAACCCTAGAATCCAAAGCTATGATACCAAATGTTATGAAACCAGCTCAAAAAATAGAAGAAAAGAGAGATCAATGACTTATAAATTAGCCTCTTCGAGGGGGTAACCTCCTTTACATTACATAAATGAAAAATTCTTGGATGGTACAAATGACAAAACCTCCTTTCTATATATAGGAGTCCAATGGGTCACAATATAATCCTAACCAACATAACAATAACAATGTAAGGGCACAAAAATAACGATAATGAGGCTATACTAACAATAATAGCAAGGGGATACACTAGTATTATAGGGACCTAACAACAGGAGCGACAAACATGAAATAAGGCTTAAGGGTATTTTAGTAGATGTTAATTGAGGGTGGAATTTCTCTTGAACATATTGATGAAACTGATATGGAGTTGGAAACATTGATTCAAAGACCCATCATGAAGGCTTTAAATTAGGTGTGATCAATAGAGAGGTAATTTAATTCCCCAACCCAAAGTATTCACAAAAATGAAGTGAAAGAGTGTCATGTTCAAGAGAGACTCACTTCCATTAATAGGTTTTATGCCCTTTTTTCCAAATTTCCCAACCATTTATGGCCAATACCTCTTTATTTTTGTCAATATTGAGGAGGATAACATATGATTGGTCTATAATTTCATCCTTTATATGAAGCCTTATGAGTATCATTAATGAAAGCTGAGAAGGAATGGTTCGGTCTCTTAATGCTTGATGAGTCCAACATTGTTTAATACTTTTACGAGCCCATGGAGGCATAACTAAACTTCTTTTTCATGTTTAGAGGGTTTGAAAAAGAGGTGAAAAATAAAAATCCAATATGTTCCTTTTCGTAAATTTTCCCTTGGGCCCGAAAAGTTGTAAAACAATACCCAAGAGAACCTTTCAGCCACATTTGACTAAATTATTCCTTTTTTGTAAATAGTCTATGAAATACATAAAAGGTTAAACTTATACTGGGCATTCATCCCTTCATTTACTTTAACGAACTAAATAATACAAGTGCTCGGTAATGTTTTCATGTTTTGGGAGTTTGAAAAGAGCTTGAAAAGGACTCCGGGGGGGCATTTTTTGTTAGTTTAACGAGCCCCAAAAAGTGATAAAGTATACTCATTCGTTAAAATGACTTTCATTCAACTTATAACTTGCATTATGTCCTTCAATTATCATTTAACGTGCTCAAAGAACCATAAAAACATTAAAAATACATGATATATGGTAAAATTAGGTCAAAAAAATTAAAAAATATTAAAATGACGACTTATTTTGACCATAAAAGTGAAAAAAGTAATTTAATTTCTTACCATTTTCATTTTACCAATTTGAGAGAGCTTTGAGTGGTTTTTACCTTGAATATTTAGCAAGATATTATGACCAATCTGGTGGACCATTTCCAGTACCATTAGTTCCAGGTAGGAGGTCTATCCTTTCTTGTCATTTTTGTTGTTTCCATTTCTATGTTTGATGCATTTTTGAGATTTTTTTTTGAATTTTTGGCACTTATAATTCACCCTATGCCTATCACACTCTTTTTATATCAGAAGGTGTGATGGGTCAACTAAGTTTTCATTGAACAGTTCCAACTAGCACACTTACCAGGAAGGGTAAGTGTGATGGCTCACTCTGTTCATGAATGAATAGTGTGATGGGAGAAGTTAGGGTTCTGAAATTTTAATTTTAAGTATTTTTCTCTTAAAAGTTTTCAAATTTCAAATTTTATGTGTTTTTCATGTTATTTTGTAGATATTTATAGCAATGAAAATGGCTTTAAGTTGGAGAGAAAGGGAGCACGAGGCTCAAGACATGATTGTGGAAAATGATCCACCAATAGTGCAAGATTTAAGAAATTGTGGGCTACTGAAGTTCTTTCTGATTCCAATCATTAGGGCCCAGTTAGATTTGATAGAGTATTTGGTAAGGGCATGGGACATACAAGTTTTATAACCTTATTTTCCACTCCCATTATAGTGAGAGAATCCCAATATCAACTTACCTTGGTTGTTTATCTAAAATGCGTCCCTTTTCACCTTTTCGTTTACTTATGTGAGATTTATCCCAAGATAAAAGAGTAGAATTACATGATTGAGTTATTTATCATAATTAATTTTCCAAAATATTATAATTATGAGATAATAATTACTTCATAATTGAGACAATTGAGAAAAATATCATAATTGTGAAAAATGTTTCTAGAATTTTCCATTCCCAAGGAGATCAACTTGACCCACTTTTGTATGAGTTGGATAGGGTTCCATTATTTTAGAAGTTTCCTAGCTTTTCAAGCCCCTAGGTGTCTAGATAAATTCTCCCAAAGGATGGAATTAGCCTATATAATATCACCAAGAGGAAAGGGGGTTTAGATGGAGTATCCACACTATAGCGTGAGAGATATTTTGTATTGGGAGAGGAGACCATGATAAAATCTTGAGGAGAGGATCTCATTTATTGAAGGTATAATTGTACCAATTGATTAATGATCAACAAAAATCCATGTTCCTTCCTTGTATTTACATGTTTGATATATTTATTCTATGATGTTTTGAGCTGAAGATATTCTGAGTAAGATCACTTGTCATCCCTCAGTGTTTGTGGTTGTGTGTAGATGTTGAGATCAAGTGCAGATGAAGAAAATTGCTTGAGTGGAGTGTGAGGATTCTACTACGAATTCAAAAGCATTTACTGAATTACGAGGAGGCCACGTGCACACTCTTTCCTTTATAATATCTATAATTGTTTTCTTGCTGCATGTTTGAGCATTGGGTTGGGATTTGATTGTCTATATATCGGTCATTTTTCTCTTGTTTTATGGTGATATTATTCCGGAAAAAGATCATGTAGCAATAGATCCTTGCATGTAAATTTCATTGCAACAACAAGGTTAGTACTTCATGATTGGAGAGCACATTTTCATTATAGATGTTGAAGACATCTATTTCCTAACATGGATTTCACGTAGAGGGGATCACATTTCTTTATCTGGATATAGGAGAGGTGTGGAGATAGTGAGGGATTACATAGCTATCCATTGTGTTAGCATCAGGTTTGCACCTTCAGTTTAAGGTAGTGTTATCAGTCCATTTTTTGCAAGGTGATGATTTTGTAAAGGGGGTATGGTATTTTTGTAAATTTTTCTAGATAAGCATAGGAATATGTCTCATCAAAAAAATTTCTCCTAACCGTAAGCTTATGCTAAATTTCCCGCAGTGCTTTGACCTATAGTGAAATTTTAGCTGGCACTACGAAATATTTTCGTTGTGCGTATCGAAAAATTTTAAAGCTTGGTTTACAACCCTCTAATGTAATTATTTTGAGCGAACAAGTGCTTATTCATAAAATATTATCCCTTCTTCACGATCTTATAGCTTCCATCATTTTCATTCCCAATAAATTTATTAAAGAAAAAACCCTAATCTTCCATGTTTTCCCTAAAATAGAGTTTTCCATCAAACCCAAATTTGTAGTTTTCGTGTGCACTAAGTGTCTTAGAGCCTTCAACTAGAGTGTTTCAAGGTTATTGAAATTATTTGAAGGTCCAAGAGCTTTGCAATATGGGTCGATCTAGTCATGTAAATAGATTTGAACTCGATGGCATGTATTTTGAGGTATACCCCGAAATGTTGGATCTTTTCAAAAATGTAGGTTGGGAGTTAGTATTTTAGCGTTTCAATGGGAATAATATTTGTTTGTGCCACAATTTTATCTTTTCCTTCAATGAAAATACTTGTAAAATCAAGACACTACTGTTCCCCATTACAGAGGAGTATATTGGTGAAGAAATGAGTTTTCCAACAAAGGGTGAAAGATGGTTCAAAAAATTGAGGTTGTAGAATGTAGATTTAAATTTCTCTCGGAAGGAAGACTGTCAAAATCAAGATTGGGATACAGGGGTCCTCCAAAGTATGTTGAAGCCTCAATGGTTTTCTGCACTTAGAACTGTTCAACTTTTATTCACATGTGAAGGAAAATATTCCAAAGCATACTTGTATCATATGAGGTTTCTTTGTCACTTGGCAGGTTTTAGAAAAATGAATTTACCATATTTCCTACATCAAATTTTGCTAAAAATGTGCACTAAAGTGAGAAAAATATGTTATGAAACCATCTCACAAAATAGAGTAAAAGAGAGATCAATGACTTAGAAATCAACCTCTTCGAGGGGGAAACCTCTTTTACATTACATAAATAAGCAATTCTTGGATGATAAAAATGACAAAACCTCCTTCCTATATATAGGAATCCATGGGGTCACAATATAATCATAGACGAACTAATAATAATAATGTAAGGGCACAAAAATAACAATATTTGGCTTTTATGGGGCACAATAATAACAATATGGGGACTACAAGGGTACAACAATAACAATAAGGGGGCTACACTAATAAAAATAAGGGACTACACTAAAAAAAATAAGGGATTACACTAGTAATATAGGGACCTAACATGGCCCTCCCCTTCAAAAAGTGTTGTCCTCAATACTTGAGTAGTTCTAGATGCTTCTGTATAAAATTCGCATCCTCCCATGTTGAATATTTAGTGTGTAAGTTATTCAACTTGATGAGATAATTTGAAATTGATCGATTTCATAGCTATCAAGTTCTTGTTTCCGTGACTGCTTTAGGTTACAATATGATTTTTCCTTCATCATAAAGTTCTAGAAATATTGTTTGAACTGGAATTTTATCACCTATATATTGGGTGCACTTGGGAAGAAGCATGAAGCTCCAATTTGTATGCCATAGTACCAATATTTTGCAACACCTTGTAAAAACCATACTACTTTGGCGATAAGTTATTATCCTCCTTAGCTTGCTTGAGGGGAATTTTTTTGTATGGTTGTAGCTGTAAAAATACCCAGTCTCCTACATCAATACTTCTCTCACTGCGAAGTTGACCTACATTTTGTTTCATTCGATTTTGTGCCAAATTTAGGTTATCCTTTAAGAGTTGGATAAAATTTTTTTGATGCTCGATGTGATCTTCCACTGCTTGAACCTTAGAATTTTCTCTTAAATATGATGTGATGGATGGTGGATGATATCCATAAATTTCCATAAATGGGGTCATTTTTTTTGCAGTATGGAAGGAAGTGTTATGCCACCATTTAGCCAGAGGTAACCACTTGACCCATTGTGCTTTTTTATCAGATACAAAAAAACGAAGATATCCTTCCAAACATATTTTCACTATATTAGTTTTCCCATTAGATTGAGGATGATAAGATGAACTATGAGCTAGTTGAGTACCCAAACAAGAAAATAATTATGTCCAAAAATTTCCAGTAAAAATGGGATCTCTTTCACTTATAATAATATTTGGGTTTCCATGTAGCTTTTGAATTGTTTCCATAAATGAAATAGCAAGTGTACTTGCTTTAAATGGATGAGATAATGCAAAAGTGTGCATACTTGGTAATTCTATCAACTACCACCATGATGACACTTTTTCCTTCAGACTTGGGTAAACCTATGATAAAATCCATGAAAAACCTCCTCCCAACGTTGAATTGGAATGGCTAAATGTTGTAGGAGACCCGAGGTCTTAATTGTCTCAACTTTATTTTACTGGAAAACCAAACATTTCGCCACAAAATTTTGAATATCATATTTAAGGCCATCCCAAAAAAATTCTTCCTTCACTCTGTGGTAATTTTTAAAAAATATTGAGTGTCTTGTACGGAAGAGGTGTGCAATTCCAAAAGAATCGTTTTTTTAGTTGGGAATCCTTACAAAGATATAAGCATTCTTTGTACCATAAGGAATAATTTTTCCAACTAAATGTATCAGATGTACTGGAATATTGTTGTAAATTTTGAATGAGTTTCCACACTTCTTCATCATTCTTCCACTCCTCCCTTGCCTCGGTTATCCAATCTAGTTGGATAATAGAAATGGCACAAAGAAACGCTTCCACCTCCTCATCCTTTCTTGAGAGTGCATTTGTAAGAACATTTAGCTTCCCTTTTTTCTAGATGATTTCAAAGTCTTAACCCAACATCCTTGTGACCCATTTTTTCTACTCTTCTGAAGATATTCTATGTTCCAAAAAGTATTTAAGACTATCATGATAAGTCTTTACCTTGAAGTGTCTTCCCATTAGGTAAGGTCTCCATTTATTTAGTGCATGTAGCATTTCCAACATTTCCTTATCATAAATATCTTTCTGTAAATACTTTCCTCTGATTGGATGAATTTCAAAATAAATGGGTCTTGCTTCTTGCATTAAAATGACACCAATTCCATTTCTCGAGGCATCACATTCCACAAGAAAGGTTTTTGTGAAGTATGGAATAGCTAATACCGGTGCTTGGCACATTACCTCTTTAAGATGTTCAAAGGCCTTAATTTCTTCAGGAATCCATGAAAATGTGTATTTCTTCAATAATGTTGTTATAGGTGTTGCTATTCTCTGATAATTCTTAACAAACTTGCGATAATAACCTGTTAACCCAAGAAATCCTCACAACTACTTTATGGTTGTGGGGACTTTTCATTCCTTAATGGATTTAATTTTGTTAGAGTGTACCTTAACACCCTCCTGAGATACAATATGACCCAGATATTCCACCTCTTCTACTCCAAAGAAACATTTGGAGGTTTTGCATATAATTTTTTCTCCTCCAATAGTTTGAGCACCTGCCAACATGTTGAACATGATCCTTCCAAGACCTGTTGTATATTAGTATATCATCAAAAAGTACTAACACAAATTTTCTAAGGAAGGGTTTGAAAATGGAATTCATCATCCCTTGAAATGTAGAAGGTGCATTGGTAAGGCCAAAATGTATGACCAAAAATTCATAATGACCTTCATGAGTTCGAAATCATATTTTCAGAATATCTTCAGTCTTCATTCTAATTTGATGATATCCTGAATGGAGATCGAACTTGGTAAAAATAAATTTCTCCATGTAATTAATCCAATAATTCATCAATCATAGGAATGGGAAATTTATCTTTAATAGTGAGCTTATTGAGCTCCCTATAGTCCAGAAAAATATGCCATAATCCATCCTTCTTGTGGACCAATACTACTAGAGCAGAGAAATAGATGATTTTGATGTTGGAACTTCTAGTGAGAATCATTGTGCAATTACGCCTCGTTGTTATTTCTTGAAAATATTTGTCATGATATTATAGCTTATTATCTTTCCTAGCTTCCCTGTGATACCCCGTATTTAAAATTCCTTTCCTTCCACAAAAAATCTCAAGAAAAGTTCCTGAAAATTAAAATTTACCGTCCCCAAAGATTGTAACCATTGTACTCCTAGTACAACATCAACACCTCCCATTGGAATGGAAAGAATTCGACTATTCAATATATATTCCCCAATGGTTAGCTTGATATTATGGCACTTTCCAGAGCAATTTATAGTTCCTCCATTTGCAACCATCACTTTCCACTCTGGTGTTGGGTATAGGAAGCAATTCAATTCCATGGCTACCTTACAATGAATAAAATTATGGGTACTACCCGAATCAATCAACATTATTGCATTTTTCTTCTTGATATGTCCTTCTATCTTGAGATTTTGAGGAGTGGTAATTCCTGCCAATGCATTATAGGATATAGTTGGACTCATTTCTTCTTTATCTAGGGTTTTTTCCTAGTGTATATCCTCTTATTTTGAAGTTTCTTGTTCAATTTCTTCCTCCTCTTCACAATCTATGTAAAATAATTTATTCTCAGCACACTTATTACCTATAGTGTATTTTCTATTACAACTGTAGCAAAGCCATTTTGCTCGTTTTTCTTCCAATTTTTGTGGTGTCAACCTTGTAGGTTGTGGAAGTCTAGGAGTAGCAACACTTCCATATTTATAGATGTGAGTGGTAGGCTTCCTTGTCGCCATAATTTTACTCTCAAATTTTCTTACCAACCTGAATGCCTTCTCCAATGAATCAGGTTCCCAAAGGCGAACCTCATGTTGGATGTTATCCTTTAAAGTCCCTACGAAGACATCAATACTGTGTTCCTCTAGAATATCAATTACCCTTATATTAAATTTTTGGAAGTCCTCAATGTGATCCACCATTGAACCCTTTTGTTTGAGAATTATCAATTGGCTAAAGAGGGTGTTGCTCTTTGTATCCTCATAATGGCCAAGTGACAATTTTTTTACAAAATGGAAGCCATCGATACCATAAAAATGTATTTTGTTCTAAATATAAAGTTGCAATGTGTACCTTTTGTGTGTTTTTCACATTATAGAGATCAAACTATTGCTCCATCTATAGTATCCATGTTACGATATCCTTGCCATCAAACTTCCTCATATCGATATTTGTAATATGGCGGGTCTTCTATCCAACATTAGATTTTATGAAATCACAATTACCATTTATTTTGTTCTCATCATGAGTTTACTCTACTACCGTTTTTCCATTAGGAATCATTTCTTGTATGAGCTTTTTCAAACCTTCCATGTTTGCTTTTAGATATTTCTTCATGTCTTCCATGTTGCCTTTCATTTTTTCATCAATCTTAGCTTCCATGCCATCCATCTTAGCTTCCATGAATTTATTCAAACCACCCATCTTAGATTCCATGCCTTTCTTCAAACCATCCATCTTAGCTTCCATTTCGTTTTTTGTTACTCTTTGCGAGAGCGAAATTTGTTGCACTTGGTCTTGTATTTTTGATATATCATGTTGTACTTCTTCCTCTTCATGAGTCTTAGTATAGACTTATAAGGGATTAATGGGTGTTGAATTATTTTTAGGGGGTATTTTATAATCCAATAATGATATCTATGCTTCAATATGCCCTTGGAATCACTTAAAACTGATTTTTCAAACATGACACTTTTTTCTTGCTTTTGAGGAGCTCAATATTGAAACTGATGTATCTATGTAATTTCAGATCCCATAGATATTATCTTCGGTCCTTTAATAGCCCTTAAATATTCTTTCCAATTCCACGGGTCTGACTTGATTCAAATTTTTTAAGACAAAGTTATGTTCAATCTTCCACAATGACCTAATTATGGACTAGTTCAGTAGAGTGAAATTGTATGGTGTTCCATGTGTCATTTTTTCCTCCTTTGGATTTGAAATTGATACAAAAGAAAATAAATTATGTGTACTTTCATCTACTTTTTATATAATTCCAATCCGATGCTCAGAGAGAGAGAGTTATGATGATTTTACCAAGGTCACCTCTTTGAGATCAAATTCGGGAGCCTGTAAAAAAATATAACTTCCACAAATCATATCTCCAAAAATATTGCGAACCAAGATCTGAAATTTTTACACGAAGTTCCTTAGGATTTATTCGTAAATGGGTTTTTTTTATAGATTTTGAACCTTTGTAGAAAAGAATTTATTGGGTAAATTCCATGATGACCTGTTTGAAGCAGTGAAACCCTAGAATCCAAAGCTCAAATACAAAATTGTATGAAACCAACTCATACAATAGAAGAAAAGAGAGATAAAAGACTTAGAAATCAGCCTCTTCGAGGGGGAAACCTCCTTTACATTACATAAATGAAAAATTCTTAGATTATATAGATGAAAAAATCTCCTTTCTATATATAGGAGTCCATGGGATCACAACATAATCCTAGTTGACCTAACAATAATAATGTAAGGGAACACCAATAACAATAGTGGGCTTTTATGGGCCACAATAATAAAAATATGGGGACTACAAGGGTACAACAATAATAATAAGGGGCTACACTAACAACAATAAGGGACTACACTAGTAATATAGGGACCTAACAAAATACCTTAGATACAAGCCCACGATATTTTTCATCACGACCTAATTAAAATATTATACACTCATGATTTAAATAAGCAGGTGCAAAAATTGAGGCAACTGAGACAAAGAAATCCAAACCCACATGTATCTAGAAGATCAAAGAGAGGACAAAAGAGAGTTTCTACCCAAGCCTTATCTCAGGAAACTAAGGGATAATCTAGCCACCTAGAGGTTGAAAAACATGATGAAGTCCCTGCAGAAGAACCAGATATTAAATTTTATTAAAGTAATACTAGAATAAAAAAAAATTATAGTATAAGAGGAGGAAACAAAATAGAAAGCATCAAAAATAAAAAAATGGAAAGAAAAAATTTGAAACAAAGGATGAAGAAGCCGAAATAGAGATTAGGGTTTATGGAAAAATATCTCACACTCACCCTACTAATAAATTTAGACTAAATTTAAAATCTAGAATGAACCTTATGATGAGAGAAATAGTTGTTATCATTGATGTAGAAGATAAGACTGTGTATACTTTAAAGACAAGAAAGAGATAGAGGAAGATAAAATATGTTGAAAAGAAGAGATAAAAAATCCTAAAGGCTAACAAAAGTCCACAAAAACCTACTAGAAGGGTGACAAGGAGTTAGAACAAGATAGACATCCTTTCTTAGGCTACACAAGACATAGATAAATGATTAATTGACTTCAGGGGCAGAGTATTACACAAAACCTAATTTTGTTGCACCAAATCGTAATGGTTCTTCAAGCATTTTGGCTTACTCAGGTTAATCTTTAAGCAGTAAATTATTTTTGAGGATACTGTAGTCAAATATCATAATATTTTTGCGGCTAAGGGAGTACGAGTCAACATGAGAAAATAAATAAGTGAATGAAGGAGGTAGTTACACAATTTTGGCATTATTCCATGTTCATGCATCAATTGGCTACAAGGAAGGAATGTGTTTGGCTCAACATGCCAAGCCTGTAAACAAGTAGGCAGTTCCAGATCATATCTTGGAGCAATAATTCGCTATTGTTCCAGGATACCAACATGAGAGATGAATAACAATCTTGCACTCTGTTTTGACCAATGATTATGTACCAGATTAGAGATCTGAGTAGCTAAGATGATAGGGTTATTATGATTTTTGTCAATTAAAATATCAAATTCTGTAAATATTTTTCAGTTATTTCTGCCATACTTTGAGGATCTTATCTCCATTGTATTTTCTTACATATTACAGGAAAAATATGGAGAAAGGGTTGTTTTTTTTATTATAAATGAATAGTCACTATATTTGTGTTTTGAATTCTTTATTCATTTAAATTTGCGAAGATCAGTAGATTCTAACCAATGACATAAAGATCCATGCCATATTAAGTCTTAGTATGTATTCTTTGTGTGTTTTACAGTTTCTTATTTTATAATCTCATGAAAATGTATGTCTTCTAATTATGTGAAAAATATTAATTAATTCATAATTCATCTCTATTTTGATGTTATGAGTTGAGATTTTCAAATGTTCTCATTTTGATCCTATAAAGATACTATAGTATTCGTTGTGTATGCCCTATTCTAGTGGATTTTTCTCCTGATTTCTCCATCCATCTACAACAATGACAAAGTTCTAGGATATTCTATCCACCTTGCCTTTATCCATCATGATTAGAAAACCAGTTATCTTGGTAAATTAATATAAACCCTAGTTATTTGACTCTAGGCCCAACCAAACCCTACGTTTCACAACATATATAAATATCTATCCACTATGTAAAGGTCAAAGATATCCCTCTCTAGATTGAAGGGGTTAGCCTTCAATAGGAAAGTTGTTGTGAAAAGGTTACCATGGAATTTTTCTCCTACAAACAAGAGGAATTTTTTAGTGATAACACATTATTGACCTCGCTCTCAAGCAAATAAGGATGGGAAAATCATCAAGGACACTTTTCTGGTAATACGCAAGTTTCATTAAGGATGTTCGCGTGTATACGCGACTTGGGTTCATTAAAGTAGCGTATGGGTTTTAGAGAAAGAAAAAGTAAAAATTTTCCAGTCTGCACTAAATACTGATTCACCCCCCCCCCCCTCTCAGTATTTTTCCCAACAATATCTAGGCATATATTTGACCCATTTAGTAAAATAATTTACTGCAACGATTATGTAACATTTCCCCCCAACTAAGTGAGGGTTACATGTCATGAATTCAATACACCATTTGGCAAAGGGCCCAACAACGAAAAATGTATGCAAAGAAGCAGGGGGAGCACGAGCTCTCTTGTTATGAATCTGGCATGCGTGACACTTTTAGACTGCTAAAATGAAATATATGATCGTAGTCAACCATAATTAACCGACATGTAATTTTTTTTGGGTGGTAGCATAGCCATAAATATTTCTACCACATGCTTATACATTAAAATAATTAAAATCCTTCTTGGTCTCCTCATGAGTGAGGCATCTTCAGAAGATCGTGTCGATACCACACTGATAAATGGTGTCGCCAATTATGATATAATGATGAGCCTGTTACTGAATACGAAGTTGACCAGAAGGAGTGATTTCAGGATGGAAAGTTTTGTTTTGTAGATAAATGATGATATATCCATACCAAGGATCAGAAGAATCAATAAAAAACAACAATTTATCGAAGATAAAATCGTCAGTTGTTGATTCTAACATAGAGGAGGGAAGGTCTCATATCAGTTCAACAAAGATTAAATATTTCTTCTACTTGGATATAATGAAATCTAAATTAAAATTTTGGAGGATAACGATCCGCTTCGAGTATTTTCCCCCTGGAAATTTACATGACAAGATATAGGTCACAGGGCTACAATAAAAAACTACAATAGTCTTCTGAAGCATAATATAGTGGCAAAATATTTGAACAACTTAGACAACTTCCAAAGCTAACTTTTCAACATGGGAGTACTTGGCTTTAGTATGGGTCAAATAATGCCTCAAGTAGTAGATAGAGTGTCTGTATCCTAGATCATATTCTTGTACCAATACCATAGTGATAGTGGTAACAACCGAAACAAGATATAGGAAATAGTTACGATGATCATCAGGGAGATGTAGTAACGATGCTTGGGTTAATATTGTTAGGTTCCTATAATAATAGGGATAATAATTTTGAATTTACTACTTATTAAATATTGTAATATTGTAATATACCTTTGCATTTTGAAATTTTTTTCCAATATTAAACGATGAGAAGAGGGCATGCCCTAACAAGAGGACTATTTTTCTGATTAAATGTAATGAAAAGCCAAATCTCATTGCATTCATTATTTCCCATTTAAAATATCTATTTCCTTTCATTTTACCTTTCCTGACATTCTCATGCTCTGGAATCCCATTTGTGACCCTAATCCCCTCATTTTAGCCTTTCCCCTTTCTTAAACCCTTTTCCCCTATACTAAAAACCCCATTCCCACTGCTAATATCCATTCCCCTTCACTCATTTGCCTTCTTTCATTTAAAACAATGTAAAAACCATTTTTTACATTATTTTTAAATAAATATTAACCCCAGGTTCCACGTTAATAAACCCCATTTTATTAAAATCCTAACCCCTGTTATGTCAAAAAACCCCGCTTCCATTTTATTTACCTCCCTCCTCCCCCACTGCGTTCATTTCATTAACCCCTTCACTACATATATACCTTGGCCCCAATTTATGTTTAAAACACGACGTTCCATTTAACCCTAACCCCACTGTCCAAACTAACCCGTGATCCATTCTCACCTAACCACCGTTTGATCCACTCCAACAAATCTGATAGCCCTCGATCATCATTGCATCCCCAACTTCCCGATTTTTAAAATCTTTGGCGGGTTGCGAAATGGATTATTTTTCAACCATCCCATTCACCACATGTCACCCTTACGCTTCATCGCATGCCCTCCGACTAAACCACCTTACCACTCTTGCACCGCGTGATAAACCGTAAACCACCTCTCCATTTACCACCCAATCCCACCTCTTATCATCCATCCCAAACTCCTACAGTTGTCCGATCTCCCTCATTTGATCCAATGGCTTGCATGCTTTTTCACATTCCCCACCAATCCGCCACCTAAAAAGACTTACAGGGTATGGATTCAAACAATTTTCCCGCAATAGAGGATAATGAGTGGAGGAATAAACAAAAGAAAGAGCAGTTAGAGTTTAAGGTAGGTTAAAGATGAAATACACAGTGAAAAGATAATGCAGAAAGGGTAAAGAAGAAGACAGGTTGAAAACGAAAGAACAGAGTTTACTATGACAGTCCGAGGACAGAGGAAATAAGAAATCAAATAAACAGTAAGGTAAAAGAAGAATTTACAGTGACAACAGAGGTAGTAAAAGAAATAAACAGAGAATTCAAAGATAAAGGTGAAGTAGGTGAAAGACAGATAAGGACAGTTTAGAGTTTAAAAGACAAACAAGAAAGAAAAACAACGTGGAAGACAAGGCCATATGTCAAGGAAACTCAACATTTACCACTTTTAAACTACATAGGCCACCTACAACCTAATTTTGATTTAATAAAAGATAACAAAGTTAATATTTCAGTCAGAGATATTTTAGCATCAACTCAGAAGTTATTGTAAAAGTTAATTTTGCTGGCAGTTGGTCAAAGATATTTTAAAGTTAGCTAAGGAGTTAATTTTGAGAGTTATTATTATAGTAAGTCAGTCAGAGATATTTTGGCATTGGGCCTTGCATGGTCACAATTGTAAAAAACTGCATTTACTCTATAGTAAATGTAGTCTGTCACCCTAGATTAGGGCAACCTCCTTAGTGGCAGTTAAATATTGCATGTATTATTCATTATCATTGTTGGTTGCTAGGTTGGATTTTTCTTAGACTCTGAGTTGCAAAGATTATTGCATTGGAGCACTGTAACTATTTTTGAGCTAGACATGAGTTGGACATGTTATCCCTCTTTTGTTAATGTTTTCCCTTTGTTTTCCATACTGTACATCAATCTCCCTGATAGCAGAAACATAAATTTTAGATTAAGAAATGCTTCTTGAGAACCTTAATTATGTCTATTACTGTCATCTCAATGTTTTCCTCTGCAAAGTATAATTAAAGAATTCTTTACTGCTCTTTAGTTTTACCTAGCTGTTATCTTAAGGTTTTCGTTTGAATTTTAACTAAATAATTCTTAACTTCTCTTTAGTTTCTCTGAAACTGTTGTCTTAAGGACATTCTTATGAAGTTGAGTTAAAGAATTCTTAATTGCTCTTTATCTCTACTGAACTATTAACTTGAATATTTTCCTCTAAGGACTTGAATGCGAAATTCAGATACTGTTTTCTCTACTTTTATGTTGCAGTATAGCTAAAGAATTCAGAGACTGCCTGCTCTTTAGTTTTTCTAAACTCACTATCATCTCATATTCATCTTGCCACAGAGATCCATTTGATATAGTTAGCTTGCCCTGTGAAAACCCTTGAAAAGTTGATGTACAATTTAACCCTTTTATGACTCCATAGCCCAATGGATTAAGCTTCCCACATTCTATCTATCCAACCAAACAAAAATCAAAATAAACAAACCCAAGCTTCATAAATAGCCTAAAATAAGAATAATATAATCATAAAGCTAAATCATTTCATCATAAACATAGAGAGAGCCCTCTCTGAGCCTAGGAAGGCTAGGTCCTGAACTACAAAGTGGTTTGATGTGGTTCCCTACTACTTGTTTTTTCCAATCTTACAAATTATAGGTAGCTAACATACTGGCGACCATACTGGGGAACCTGAGTTATTAAAAAAGCTTAATATGTCCTCAGAACTTAGAAAACCCACTCAAATTTAAATGATTCAAGTATTATCCAAGACTGGTACCTGGTTGCTGATGGTGGACAACAACCAAACTCATGTAAGTTGAAATCATCCACCTAGCGACTCCATAGTTTTCAATAGGCCTAAAGAATCCATTGGTAGAAGAATCTAGATTGGTCGTGAAGATGCAGTGACCCTTTTCTCTGACTGATTAACAAGATGACAAGGTTTGTGGAAGACCTTCTATGTAGTGAATTTTTAAATCAGTTATCAGAATTTCAACTTGATGAAGATTTCCTAGAGGTTGTCTTTCTCATTTTTAAGTCAAGAAAATTTAATCCTGAAACTAAGAATTTTTTTCTGGAGATAGTGGTTGAAATATATGAAACAGATATTGAAATTTTGAATTCTCAAATTCAGTCATGCAATTTCCGAGATCCTAAAGAATTCTTGGAAAGTCTCCCTTCCCCTAAGCGAGGGGAAATTGTACTACCTCTTGACTTACATATTAAGGATGATTGTTCTTTCAAGTACCAAACTAAAGATGAGGTTTTCAGGTTTAATTTTGGGGATACAACTAACCAACTAGTCATGGAAGGCCTGAAAACAAAAATTTTACATCATGCTTTTATTTATCTTGTAACAGATTATATGGAGGTTCTTTTTAGCTCAAGTTTTCAAACATGTATTATTTATAATAATAAAATACATCAAAAGTTTCCACTACATATGATAACTTTGGTTATAAGGGAACATAATCAAGTTATACTGTTGTTTTTCTTGACAAGCAGTCAAGTTGTCCACTTGTTTTTATTGCTGCTTGACTGGTTGCACTGGAATTATTGTATCATTTAGAATAGCATAAATTTTAGTAGAGTAGAGTAGGTAGGTATGAAAAATAAGCTCAGTACTATGAGCATGTTTTTAGTTTAGTTTCAAATTACTTTCCAGATTTTTGTACAAGTGTATCCTAGAATTTAGTTGCAGAGAGTGTTGATTTCAAGCTTGAAGATTTTCAGCGACAGAGGTGTTGCAGCAGATCAGAATTACAGAGTGGAAATCGGCCAAATAAATTAGGCTACTGGTCTAAAAAAAATTTTGACACCTCCTAAAGGAGTTGCCCTCCCCAATTGGAGCCACTGGTAGGTTCCTATAATAATAGGGATCATAATTTTGAATTTACTACTTATTAAATCTTGTAATATTGTAATATACCTTTGCTTTTTGCAAAAGTTTTCCAATATTAAACGATGAGAAGAGGGAAAGCCCTAAAAAAAGGAATTTTTTTTTGATTAAATGTAATCAAAAGCCAAATCTCACTACCTTCATTATTTCCCATTTGAACTCTCCATTTCCTTTCATTTTACCTTTCCTGACATTCTCAGGCTCTGAAATCCCATCTGTGACCCTAATCCCCTCATTTTAGCCTTTCCCCATTATTAATCTGTTTTCCCCTATGCGAAAAGCCCCATTATCACTACTAATATCCATTCCCCTTCACTCATTCACCTTCTTTCATTTAAAACAATGTCAACACTCTTTTATACGTTGTGTTTAAATAAATATTAACCTCGGGTCCCATGTTAATAAACCCCATTTTATTAAAATCACGACCCCCGTTATGACAAAAAACCCCGCTTCCATTTTATTTGACCACCCCCCCCCCCCACTCCCCACATTCATTTCATTAACTCCCTCACTACATATATACCATGGCCCCACTTTATGTTTAAAACCCATTGTTCCATTTAACCCCGACCCCGCCGTCCAAACTAACCCATGATCCATTCTCACCCGACCACCATCCGATCTGCTCCAATGGATTCGACGACCCCTAATCATCATCGCATCCCCAACTGCCCAATGGTTAAAATCTTCAGGGGGTTGCGCAATGGGCATTTTTGCAACTGTCCCATCTACCACACATTGCCCTTACGCTTCATTGCATGCCCTCCGACTAAACCACCTTACCACTCATGCATCGTGCGATAAACCGTAAACCACCTCTCCATTTACCGTCTGGTCCCACCTCTTATCATCCATCCCAAACTCCGACAGTCGTCCTATTGAACCCTTAGTTAAACTGAGAGGGGGGGGGTGAATCAGTTTAACACATACATGAACTTTTAAAAATTTTCTCTTAAAACTTATTTACACCTTTACTTCATGATCAACTTAATATGTGAGAAATCTTTATTAGTGAGCAACAAGTATCAAAAAGATTTGTTAATGTAACAGCAGTCTTAATATGTGAGCAACAAGTATTAAGCAGATTAGATAAACCACATCAACACATAGACATCATGCAAAGAGACACCAGATATAGAAGCCATAGAGGAAAAACCACATATATTCTTCATTGTGATACCGAGAGCAAGTTCAACTCCCTCTCACCACTGATTTTCTGGGCACCAACCTGGGGCTCCTCATTCTTATGGCTACAACTTTGAAATCAACTCACATTAATTTTGCGAGGCACCAACCTACGGAAACGCCATCCAGTTAGCTACACGCGGCATCATTTCATTAGAGCGGAATTTGCTCAACTTCCTTACTCTTTCAAAAGAGAAACACTTGCTGATTTACCTTGGATATCAGCTTTGTTCTGTTCCATCTGCTCTGCTGTTCATCTATTCTCATATCTGCCTTGTATCATCTCTGCATCTTCTCAGATTCTCTATCAGCTTCTCATTCTCCTCTGCTCAGCTCCTCTTTCTTCTCTGCCTCACTGCTTCATTTCTGCATTCTCTTCGCTCACTCTCTCTCTCTCACTTCTAACTCTCTCTTTGCATATCAAAATTATATTACTTACAGAAATTTCTTGATGATTGTTTGTTTTCCTCTAGGAATTCGAAATGGATGGTCATACCCCTTGGTCTTCTACCTCTTCATTTCTTTATCCAACTCAATTTAAAATCATAATAATATGTACAAAATTTCATGCTACAGTGGGATTTTGTATTTTCCTTAGGATAATTGCCTTTGCATCACAAACAATAAAAAATAATTACATCATTTATATTTTTCAGTTATACATCTCAATTCCACTCAGCTCCTTTTCTGGATTTTGGATTTGCTGGATTTGTCTTTTCTTGCTGCTGTAAAGAACCTGCTTTATATACTTTGGTTCACTGTATTTGTGTGCACTTGTGTATGTATTCCTGTCAAACCTATAATCTCTGTGTATCTCTGTCAGACCCATACTTTTATCCTTGGCTTTATTCACCTGTTCACTGTCTTATTCCTGTACATATTCCTGTTCACCGAACTTTCATCTATGCATGCTCACCTCTTCTTTTTCCTTTTCATACATATTCATCCAACCTTACTCTCTTTTTCGTTTTCTCCTGGATTCAGTTCCTTGTTCATTGTAGTTATGTAACAGCTGTATGTACAACTCCCTCTTAATCAAGCTTAAAATAACTCTCAACGTTTTTATAAACCCTTTTTAACCAAACGGATATATCAGTGCTCACAATATTTACCATAGACCATCAACTGTATAACCTTTGGTTCCATTTTACAGGAAACACTTTGCCTTATTATCAAAACAAATATCTGCTCCCACCTTTTAATAGTTCTACTTTTTAACCAAAGCTGTGTGTACAATTGCATTCAAGTTACATGCAAAATCATTTTCCCAAGTCCGAGCAATCTCACAATCTCTGCTTTGTTCTACGCTGGCAGTTTCAATGCTTAAATTTGAAGTGTTAATAAATCAACCATATTCCCAGTACTTTTCAATATTTCACTTAAACTGTGTGTAAATGCATCCCAAAATTTCATTGCCCAATCATTTTCCCAATCCGGAAATCTCATACTTCTCTTTAATTCCACGCTACAAAATTCAATTTAAATAAGGCTGGGCTATTTAAACCATGTAAATTGACCCTCAGAAGGTACATATATCAACCCACGTAATATATCCATATATCTATTTCTGTGTTCTTCAATTATTGACGGAATCCCACGTATATCGGCATACCTTTATTAATAAATAACCCTTAGTAAATCTTCGATTTATTTATCAAATTCAAAGAATTTGATAAATAACATAAACAACGACCTTTTTATTTTATATTTTCTGCCAATCGTTTAATTAGCAACTTCATTATACTCTGGCCCCACCTATATTTCAATAACCAACCAAACGCATGCACCCGTACCTGGCTATCCTCCGGGCTCTTTCATTAAACTTCGGCCAATTCCAGAGAGCGACCACCGTTAGATATTGAGCCTCCGGATCAACGATGTATGTTAATATCGCTCCACGTCTTCAGTCGAGGTATAACACGCGATGGCGCACTTTAAAGGGCAGTTTTGGATGGGTCACTTCACCACGTGTTGAACTCTGAATGGAATCACTGCCCATTCCTCCAATACCGCTTTTCGTATAAGGGTGGTGCGATGAAACCCACGTTTTCGCTCCAACCCACCGTTACTATTCATCGGGTCATGGTTCCACTTCTATGTTCCAGGTTCCGCTCAGCTTCCGCTTCTAGTTCAGCCCGTTTTATGTAAAAAGGTTCTTTTCACTCCGGCGCAGAGTTCCTACCATACTGAAATCAATTCACTAACCGAGACTACAACTCTCACACAAGCTCTGTCATGCGTTTCTTATATATATACTCTGTCACGAGGTCTCATCCGCACAGAATTATTCTCTCTCAGAATCGATCCTTACAGTGATCGATTCACCTCACGTCAACTCTCAGAAGACGATCAAAAACCTGATTTCAAATTACTGGCAGTGCTTGCGCAGAACTCAATATGATCAAGGCACATACAGTTTGGACACAACATCGAAAAGAAGTCGATTTCTTCAACTAAATACAGAGCACAATTTATCCCAAATTGCAGAGTACATATCTACACATTATCATACACTCTTCTTCCTGAATATACAGGCAGATTCTTAGCTTGATTTACAGAGTCCAGCTTCTACAAGAACTTAAGGGAGTTTCACACAGGAATTTCACCAGTAAATACACAATGCTCCAATGCTCCAACTCATCCCCAAGCATATTAAGTCTTTACCACAGGGTTTTAGTCTTCAATCAAAGTCTATGCCATACAAACTCAATTAATGAATAATTGCTCAATAATTCATCTACAAACTGTATTACACCCCTAATTCATGAATAAACCTCTATATTACACTCCTTCAGGCCTTTTTAACTCCACTTCTCTGTCTCTAATTCCTTTGTTGTTTCTACTTCAATTCCTCTGTTTCTTCTGCTGCCTCTGCTACCTCTCTGTCTCTTTTTCCTTATGGATAGTTTAGGTGCTGCTCCTTTGTCATGTCCTTTGCCATCAATGACAACATTTCCAACAGTCTCCACCTTTGGCATTGATGGAAACATACTTCCTCTGCTGGCCTTTTAAAAGCCCCTTTTTTCTTTTCCTCCCCCTTTGACATCAATGGCAAAGGGTTGCTCATTTCCTAGTTTTCTTTCTGCATTTCCTCTCTCTGAGTTATGTTTAGGCCCTCTTCTGCTGACTTTGTACCATGCTGCTCCAGACTGATGTACAAGACTTGTTGAGAGAACACTTTAAGGATTATTGGACTTGAATATACACTGTAAATTGGTACAATCCAAAGCACAGTCTCCTTTCACTAGTATAAGGCTGAAAGTGAGGATAATGTTCCTTCATAGAACAAATTGTACCAGCTTTATCTAATCAGAGATGTATGATTGGATCAAAAACTAAAATACTGAGAAGGCTTCAAATATACTTCTTTCTCTGTCTGATGTAGTGAGCTAATATATTTCTGTTGAAGAAGATTGTAGATTGAATATGTCTTTTCCTGCAATACTCATCTGCAGTACCACACCTGTTCAATTATGATAATGATGCCAATATATCTTTTATTTCTATGGCACACCTTTCCTGCCTGTTGTTGATGACATGAACTAGGATGCTGACAAGGATATTTCTTTTAAAGTTTGAGAGGTTCTTGTTGTTGATGTGAACAAATGAATCAAACCAGAGCTTACAGCTTATTGTAAGAATAGGCAATATCTTTCAATATTAGAGGCCAACTGACTTTCCTTCTTGTACAATGTATTTCCAAAATAAACCCTTCAATGTATTGGTCAGTTTCACTTATCAACCACGCAGTTTTATTTATGACATAAGAAGTATGTATGTCAATGATCACTCTTTCTTTAAATGGTGAAATACCAGTAATTCCTTTCTGTTGAAGTATGCTTGGATGGACTAATAAAAGACTTTTGAGATTTAGTGGTAATCACAAATGGTCCTTCATTATTAAGATATTTTAACTATTCTGTCATGATTATTTCCAACAAAAAAATCTTCAAGTTGTTTAATTTATATCTTGGCTAACAAACTTTACCCAGTTTATGAACAATTTTCAGAAAGAGGCCTTGAAGATATATGTACTGAATTCAGGAAGGCATGCAATCATATATATAGAAACAGATACTGTTGCAATGCATAATATAATCCTTCAAGTGTAAACCTAATGCTGATCCTTTAGCACTGCTACTGACCTTGTCATGCTGAATGCAGATAACCCTGGGAATTTTACCTTGATGCATTCTTTCCATAGTCCTTTGATCCTGTGGACCTGTATCATACTGTTGCTCCACTGATAATGCTTGGTGATCTGTTGATAAGCATGCTGCTTGTACCTTACCATCAATTGATATTATTTTGATAAACCATGCTGAGATTTCACTTTTAGCTTGCACATTTACCCTTAGTTTCTATTATTGATCTTTTCACTGTTCACACCAACCACCATCAATATATTGAATTGGACCTTGGCATAATTAACCTGCTACTTATTCGGTTATCCTGATTTGAAAGAATGTCACTGCATTTTATTTTCTATGACAGTTCTAGAATCATTGTTGCTTTATATATTGCTTTATATACCAATTCAACTGTTCTGACATGATGATCTTCAGAAGGACATCTTCAATTTCTATACTATGAATCTTCATGGGCTCATTACTCAGATATTTGTCACTTATTTGTCTTCATTCCTCCAAGGGGACTTTTCATATATCAATTATGTACTGACATCAAGATAGTAGACTCTTTTCTTACTTAATCTTCTTAATGTGATTCATTGTTAATTCTAGTAGAATGATACACAATGTGATCATCACTTAATGTGCTGATGTCTTCCAAGCTTACATGTTTATAGCTGATGTTCTCTCTACCACCAAGGCTTCTTACTGTCTTATTTTATTTCATCAATATGTCTGCTACTTAATACTTCAGATGATCTTCTTTCTCTATAGTTTTCTTTTAGAGGAATTTCCTTTTTCTTCCTGATCTCATAGTTGTTCTCATTACATGGAGCTCTTCTTAGACTACTTTCATGGGGTCTATATATGAACTGCTCTCCCCCTGGGATGTTGCTTCATATTTGTCACTAGATGGATTTATGCTTTGTTTCCTAGAGCAGCTCCCCCTAAGACTATGGAGGATTCATTTTGTTATTGAGGTAATAGGCTCCCCCTTTCTCTTTTCCTTCCATACTTTATTGGGGTTCTTCATAATGTCTGCACTTCTTTTAAATTCATAGTTTTGTTTGATTTGCTTTGATCCCATCATCTGTCTAAAGTTATTTAATGTATATGACAGATTAAAATCTTTTGATTTGTGACCAAGTTTGAGGCATACATAACGTCTTATTTGACCAATGTGCATTTGAGCTGATGTATAATATTTTGTTCCTCTTCTTGGATACATTTTACAATCAAGAATTTTATGTCCAAAATTATTGCATGCATAACAATAGCTATGGAAATGATTTGTGTACCTAGTGAAAGATTGTTCTTTCCATTTGCTTGCTTGAGGGATTCTTCTCTTTTGCTGCATCCTTTGCTGATTGGACTGGATTTTTTTTGTCTTGCAATATGCTGAAATATGTCCTGGTTTTGTGACAAGAGAAACAAGTGATACTTCTCATAGGTGGAAAAAATATTCTTTGACATCTTCCAAATTTATTCAATTCATCTTTAAAAGCATTTGAGCCTTTAGCAGCTGATTGTTTCATCCTCTCATTCTCTGTTCTTTCATTTTGCTGCTTGATTATGTTTATTTCTTTACAACTCATGTTCCTGCTGGCTTCTGCTTCTGTAGGAGTTTGCTGAGCTGCTTCATTGTTCTTTACAGCTTTTAGAAAAATGATTTTCTTGTTGTCTTCAACCTTGGACTTACTGGTTTCACCTTCATATCCTATCCCAGTCTTTATGATAGGTGACCTTTGTGCACTTAGAATCTGGTCCAACTGTCCAGAGCTTTTCATTAGAGGAGTATTCATTAATAGTTCTCTTTGGGCTTTTTCTAAATTATTTCTTAGGCTCACTACTTCTTCTTCCAATTTTTCACATTCCATATTTTTCTCTCTCATTTGTTGCAGCAGAGTGTCTTCTACTTTCTTTGCCTCTTCAAGCTATGTCTTCAGGCCAATAATTTCTTTCCTATCTTCATATTCTCTCTCATCACATATTTGCACCACTGTCTTAAGGTCTTTGTTTTCATTTTTCAATTTTTCTATTTCAGTCAAAGCAGTGTCAAGTTTGGCTTTTTCTTCAGCTGTAATTTCTTCATGGTTCTTATCTCCATTCACACTAGCAGGTACTTCATTTGATTGAATATTTTCTTTTTGACATGAAGTTTTCTTCTTCTTGATTCTCTTATCCTTCTTGTCAATGCAGTCCTTAGTGTTTACTCCATGCATGATGTGCAATCTATCCCAGATTTCTTTTCCAGAGGTTAAATCCATTATCAACTCAAGGTCCTTGTTATGAAGATTGTTATATATCACACATTTTGCCTTGGCATTCCTCTATTTTTCTTTCATCGTAGGGGATTCTGTGCCGTAACCATCACATACAAGCTTCCATACTTCAGGTTCATAAGCCAATAATCATGTTTTAACCTTATCTCTCCATTCATGAAAGTTTGTCGTACTTAACACAGGTACATTTTGATAGTCCATGACTTAACCAGATCTCCTTCAAGCTATTAGGCTTGCACCAAAGGAACCAGCTCTGATACCAATTTTTAAACCCTTAGTTAAACTGAGAGTGGGGGTGGGGGGGTGAACCAGTTTAACACATTCATGGACTTTTAAAACTTTTTCATTAACACTTGTTTACACCTTTACCTATGATCAACTTAATATGTGAGCATAGTTGCAGTGATCACATATCAAACATATTTGTTAATGTAACAGTAGTCTTAATATGTGAGCAACAAGTATTAAGCAGATTAGATAAACCAAATCAACAAATAGAAATCATGCACAGAGACACCGAATATAAGTGGAAACCCATGAAGGGAGAAAACCACATCTTATTATTGTTTTGATGTAAAGGCAAGCTCCAACTCCCTCTCACCACTGATTTTCTGTAGGCACCAACCTACAGGAGGCTCCTACCTCAATTTCGCAAGCTACAAATTGATGTGGAAGCACCAACTCCCATCTATTTTCTACAGGCACCAACCTAAAGGAGGCTCCAACCTCAGTCACCTACAACAGACATATATCAAGCTGCAACTTGATAGGGAAGCTCCAACTTCCTTACTCTTTCAAAAGAGAAACACTTGGTGATTTACCTTGGATATCAGCTCTGTTCTGTTCCATCTGCTCTGCTGTTCATCTATTCTCATATCTGCCCTGTATAATCTCTGCATCTTCTTAGATTCTCTATCAGCTTCTCCTTCTTCTCTGCTCAGCTCCTCTTTCTTCTCTGCCTTACTGCTTCATTTCTGCATTCTCTTAACTCACTCTCTCTCTCACTTCTAACTCTCCTTTTGCATATCAAAATGATATTACTTATGGAATTTCTTGATGACTGTTTGTTTTCCTCTAGGAATTAGAAATGGATGGTTATATCCCTTGCTCTTCGGCCTCCTCATTTCTTTATCCAACTCAATTTAAAATCATAATAATTTGTACAAAATTTCATGCTATAGTGGGATTTTTTCTTTTCCTTAGGATAATTGCCTTTACATCACAAACAATAAAAATAATTACAACATTTACATTTTTCAGTTATACATCAATTTCACTCAACTCCTTTTCTGGATTTTGGCTTTGTTGCATTTGTCTTTTCTGTCGTTGTAAATAACCTGCTTTATATAATTTGGTTCACCGTATTTGTGTGCACTTGTGTATGTGTATTCCTGTCAAACCCGTAACTTGTATTCTGGTCGTACCCATACTTTTATCCTGGGATCTTTCCATTGCTCACCGTCTTATTCCATCACATATTCCCTCGTTCTCACCGAACTTTCATCTCGCATGCTCACCTCTTCTTTTCCTTTTCATACATATTCATCCAACCTTACTTCCTTTTTCGCTTTCTCCGGATTCAATTCCTTTTTCATTGTAGTTATAAAAATGTACCATGTACAAATCCCTTCTTATCAAAGCTTAAAATAACTCTCGACTGCTTTATAAACCCTTTTAACCAAACAGATATATCAGTGCTCACAATGTTTACCATATACCATCAACTATATAATCTTTGGTTTCATTTTATAGGAAACGCTTTGCCTTATTATCAAAACAAATATCTTCTCCCACCTTTTAATAGTTCTACTTAACCAAAGTCGTGTGTACAATTGCATCCAAGTTTCATGCCCAATCATTTCCCAAGTCCGAGCAATTTCACAATCTCTGCTTTGTTCTACGTTGGCAATTTCAATGCTTAAATATGAAGTGTAAATAAATCAACCATATTCTCAGTACTTTTCAATATTTCACTTAACTGTGTGTAAATGCATCCAATTTTTCATGCCCAATAATTTTCCCAATCCGGGCAATCTCCAACTTCTCTTTAATTCCACGCTGGCAAATTCAATGAAATAAGGCTGGGTTATTAAACCATGTAAATTGACCTCGAAAGGTACATATATCAACCCACGTAATATATCCATATATCTATTTCAGCGTTCTTCAATTATTGACGGAATCCCACGTATATCGACATACCTTTATTAATTCATAACCCTTAGTAAATCTTCGATTTATTTATCAAATTCAAAGAATTTGATAAATAACGTAAACAACGACCTTTTTATTTTATATTTTCTGCCAATCGTTTAATTAGCAACTTCATTATACTCCAGCCCCACCTATATGTCAATAACCAACCAAACGCGTGCACCCGTACCTGGCTATCTTCCGGGCTCTTTCATTAAACTTCGACGAATTCCAGAGAGCGATCGCCGTTAGATATCGAGCCTCCGGATCAACGGTGTATGTTAATATCGCTCCACGTCTTCAATCGAGGTATAACGCGCGATGGCGCACTTTAAAGGGTGGTTTTGGATGGGTCACTTCACCACGTGTTGAACTTTGAATGGAATCGCTGCCCATTCCTCCAATACCGCTTTCCGTATAAGGGTGGTGCGATGAAACCCATGGTTTCGCTCCAACCCACCGTTACTATTCATCGGGTCATGGTTCCACTTCTCCGCTCCACGTTCCGCTCAGCTTCCGCTTCTAGTTCAGCCCATTCTATGTAAAAAGGTTCTTTTCACTCCGGCGCAGATTTCCTACCATACTGAAATCAATTCACTAACCGAGACTGCAACTCTCACACAAGCTCTGTCATGCTTTTCTTATATATATACTCTGTCACGAGGTCTCATCCACACAAAATTCTTCTCTCTCGGAATCGATCCTTACAATGATCGATTCACCTCACGTCAACTCTTAGAAGACGATCAAAAACCTGATTTCAAATTATTGGCAGTGCTTGTGCAGAACTCAATATGATCAAGGCACATACAGTTTGGACACAACATCGACAAGAAGTCGATTTCTTCAACTAAATACAGAGCACAATTTATCCCAAATTGCAGAGTACATATATACACATTATCATACACTCTTCTTCCTGAATATAAAGGCAGATTCTTAGCTTGATTTACAGAGTCCAGCTTCTACAAGAACTTAAGGGAGTTTCACGCAGGAATTTCACCAATAAATACACAATTCTCTAATGCTCCAACTCATCCCCAAGCATATTAAGTCTTTACCACAGGGTTTTATTCTTCAATCAAAGTCTATGCCATACAAACTCAATTAATGAATAATTGCTCAATAATTCATCTGCAAACTGTATTACACCCCTAATTCATGAATAAACCTCTGTATTACACTCCTTCAGGCATTTTCAACTCCACTACTCTGTCTCTAATTCCTTTGTTGCTTCTGCTTCAATTCCTCTGTTTCTTTTGCTGCCTCTGCTACCTCTCTGTCTCTTTTGCCTTATGGATAGTTTAGGTGCTGCTCCTTTGTCATCTCCTTTTTCATCAATGATAACATTTCCAACAATATAATGTGGGACGACTGATACATGAACAACTTCTCATAGTTGGAATTCTGGATTCATATGTTCTAGAAAAAAACTAGCAGGATCCGGATCAACTTCTAGTTGAACTACATCCTGTTCGGGAGGCATGGTCTCACTGATTGGATGGATCGTGACCATAGGTAGCTATGAGGGCTTCGTGTTGGCAATAGTAGATGAACCAGGATTGTAGAAATAACTTGAGCCGACTCTGGTATATGTGAGGATGATGTCACACCCGAGGTACTGATAGTACTAGTTTCAGTAGAGCGTTTTCGCCTTCACCGACCAGAAATGGCTTCTGCTGGTAAAGGTTGTTTCAGTGCTATTCTACGTGAACGACGGGGAAAAGGATGTTCTTATTCCACGATGACTGATTTATTTTATGACCAAAAAAAATAAAAAAAATAAAAGGGTAATTATAGGTAAAAGGTTTACCAAGTCATTGTGAACTACATAATACCTCCTAGCAAACCAAGGAGTATGGGCATGCAATCTCCCCGAATGCGCTATTCAGTGTACCAAAAGTTACAAGGCGGCTGACTCGGTTCACTATAGATGGATAGAAACCTAAAGTTGTCCTCCAAAATATACCCAAGGTACGTGGAGGCCCAAGTCCATATTAACACTGTCTAATGTGAAACCACATAGTGAGAGCACCCCCTTATACTTTTTGTACTATAACACCTCCCTATATACCCAAAGGTACATGGAAGAGCTCTGATG
This sequence comes from Pinus albicaulis, assembly GCA_034641835.2. Lineage (NCBI taxonomy): Eukaryota > Viridiplantae > Streptophyta > Pinopsida > Pinales > Pinaceae > Pinus > Pinus albicaulis. The sequence goes on along the minus strand of CM076572.1, from coordinate 69,169,899 downwards.
TACTTATGTACTTTGAGTGAGGTATCACACTCCGAATGTATCACAGACAATTTAACGACAACTTCTTTGTTTAAGGATGCTTGAACACGTCTCTAGCCTAGACCTTCTAAATTTTATCGTTATGGTTCCAATGCTTTCTTAGGTAAATTGATGTAAATTTTAAGTTTATATTGTTTAAAAAGTTTTTCTCTAAGGTTCACCGCGTGATGTGATGGAAATTCCTAAAAATGCAAACTAAAACGATAAGAAAACTTCTCAATTTTAGCTTTTTCAATGAAAATCCTAGCTACTAAGGGAAAGATCAATCAATTTTTAGAGAAAACAACATAGAGCACAAACTAAAATGCATCCTTCCTAACTTGTTCCTACGCAACACACACAATTCACTATATGCATATGGAAGTTTTTCTTTTCAACTCCCTTGATGTGAATGCAAGAAAGGAAACTCTATGCATCAAATCAAGAAAAACTAGTGTTTTCTTCTTTGAGAAACGAGGAATTTAACAACAATTTCTCTTTTGGGAAAAATGAAGAATAGAACTAAATTTTTTCCTACAGGAAACGAAGAATGAAACGACCATTTCCTTTATGAAAAAAATTGATCTAATGTAGAAATAAAATACTTTGAATTTGATTTTCCAATGATAAAGAAAAAAACTAAAGGGACATTGAAAACATTTACTTTTCAAAGGAGGAATAATCAGGTAAGTTAACTGGTCTCTAAGCGGTAGCAAACAGTTGAGAATACAACAAAAAAATGGCTAAGAATGATAGAAATGACAAATTTGAATGGAATTGGTTGGCTAAGGGGGAAACACAGTCTCTAAAGGGAGACAGTGCGTTGCAATGCACCCCTGAGTGAGAGACAATGCACTATGTCTTGACCAATAGTGCATTTGGCGCAACAATGATTGAAAATTAAAGCTACAGAAAACACTTCTAATGTAATTCTTTCTTTCAAAATTCTAATAGCTAAAATTAGATTCTACTGATGAGGATTAAAAGAGGCAAAAACACAGGGAATGAGAGGAAACTCCGTGTAGAAATTTGAATAATAGATGAATTATTCACCGAGATTATCCTGATTACACACTATTTGAGCTTCATGCATAATACATAACCTCTTCTACAATTGATCATCAATTTGCGGAAATAGAAGCAGTCGCATGCACACATTAAAACATAATCAAGCACACATATAACACAGTATGTAATGGGGAAATCTTACAGCTGAAAACCCAAAACTATCTATATATTATAATGATAGAGAACATGTAACAATACATAGCACAAACTCCTCACAAGCTCTCAGCACTATCTCCAATTGTTACACACAAAGTAGCTCAGATCTGAACAAGTCACAGGCTCAAATCTCCTCCACTGTTTGCCTGCCTCTACTGTGCAATCCAAGATGAGAATGAATGAGATCCAAGTTTGAATCCCCTTGGCTTGTACTGCGCAATCCTCATTGGAAATCTCAATCAATCTGTGTGCAAATCTCATGCACAGCTATAGTCACAACTGATAGTAGACTCACCCTTTCACCCACCTCTAACACTGGTCTCCACTGAACTGCCCATGCATTGCAGTTAACTGATGTATTCTTTAGTTGATTTATGAGTTAATAATTAGTGAATTAATTAATAATTAATTCGCACCACTCATCACTAGTGTATTTATCAGTTAGACTAAATACAACTAGTTCAACTAAGTTAAACCGAACACAACTCCACCAACTGTCTCATCAACTCCACCAAACTCTGCCACATGAGTTCTAACTGAAGTCAACCATGCAATAGCTCAACTAACCCTTAGAAAAAGCGTATTTCCTTCTGTCAGCTGCATGTGCCACATCCAAGCATCAAACTGAAGTGCTCCAAGAGGATAAGATAATGTTTATAGTCTAAATATTATTAAGGGTTAATAATATTTGACTATTCTATTTTTAGCCCGGTAGTCTAAGAATAGATTCCGCCCAATGTCTAAAAATATAGGTCCATCTATTTTTACCAACATGACCAATCATCCATAAATAGCATCCTGCAACTCATAAACCATGATCCTTATGTCTAAAAATAGAGTTTGCGACAAAAATCACTTGTGTGGCCCCCACCTATTTTAGGTGATCACTTTCCAACTAGGATCAAGAAAGATGTTTCAGGATGCCTCCTTCATTGTTTCTTGTTGCAATATTCAATACTCCCCAACGGAGTCACCAATTTGTTATGTAGAATTTTGATCTGTGGCTAAATCAAGTTACCTAAGTGTTGTGTTAGTCTCTTAAAACAACATAAGAAAGAATTTTATAACACTTTATCTAAAATAAGCAGACACACTGAATGATATAAGAACCTACTTGCAATCCAAGTGCTTCTCCTTCCCCTTTTGACACTTTTGTTGTCGCCTTCAATCCATCTCACATCGCCAGATTGATTTCTGCAAGCATAAATAGAGAACAACAAACATATTGAAATATATAGACGCCTACTTATCTTAATCACTTAAATATATTATATGTGAAATATATATATCATTCAATAATACAATGCATGAGAAATAGAAACATAAAGAGATACATATATGGCAAATTGAACAAAATTATTTATTAAAGAATAGAAGGGGGAGGTTACAACCAATGATCGATTTGATGCCACCAGCTCCAGCTTCATCCCAGCCTCGTCACATCCAACATCACACCAACATCATATCACTACTTACACTCTCTCAAATGACAATCCAACAACATTTCTTTACCAAAATTATTCCCTCCCTAGCACTAGGATCTGAGCTCAATTTATAGGGAAACTGATGGTAGTTTCTCAATGAATGAATTTATAATAATAGGAAAGACATGTTCCCAAGTTAAAATGTGTTATATGGACAATTGGATTCAAATTTTGACACATATGGACTCTTCTAGAAGGAACTGGCCATGTGGATATTCTCGAAACAATGAAAATTTCACTTCCAGGTGATCAATGCACTCTTGAATGTCAGGAAGTGCATTGCAGTGCACCCTTGAATGGAGCATGTTGCATATGCAACATAGTTAGTCCCTTTAGAGGTAGTGTTGGTGAGTTCATAAGTGATATAACATATACTTCAAACCATGGAAATCTCACAATAGAATCCATGACTGAATTATTCTTCTCTTAGGGCATATAGCAACTGAAATGTAAGGGGATGATAGACCCTATTTCATTGGTCCCAGGGATGATGTCCATTTTTACCACGTTATGGGGGATGATGCCCAAATTGACCTATAACAAGGATCATGTAGATCCTATAAGAGTATATGGAAATAATCTAACTACACAATCTTCTTCACTAACTTCATTTAAATTGATGGCCAACATATAGTTATGGAGAATTTCTTTTGATAGTATGCCATTATCGATAGTAATTTTGGGCAACCATCTATCACGATGTTTAGTAAGAGGGTGAAGAGGACCTACCATTACTACAACACTTGGATTATTCCATGGTTGTACCCGCGGTGGTGGTTTTTGTCCTACCATGATGATAGGAGTATGGATGGACGTTGATATGAGTGAGATTTGAGTTGAAGAAGAGGCAAGTTAGCTTCCTGAAATAGAAGAGCTAGAACCAGTAGTTAGAATGGGAGATGTTGAAATGAGTGGAGGGAATGCATGGATTTGAGGTGGAGAATTGGGTAAAATATCACTAATATATGTTTTTGATTTATATTTCTTGGTAGTCTTTCCAAAAAGATAAATGGGAAATTCCAAAGGAGGAATTCCAATATTCTCACTTGGAGAATGAGTCAAGATTCATATTGGTTCTTAAAAAATTAAACACTTCCTTCAGATGACTGAGAAATTACAGGCTTTTCAGCTGAAATAGAAATTTGTTCCAACTTCTCTATCAAAGTCTAAAATTTTGGCGATTCGGGTTTGCAATTTGAAGAAAGTAATTTCCAAGATTTATTAGGAGATTTAGGATAGGTTTGTTCAAATTTTGATCTTAAAATTGTAGTTCTAGATGGGGATACAAAAGTTGGAGGAGATCTAGAGGGAGAACAACTATTAGGATGGCTTCTTGATTTATGATCAATTTTCTTTTCCATTCATGGTTGTCCCTCCTTCTAGCGCCAAAATGTTGAAGCCTCGGAATTTAGTTACAAAAACATGGGGGATAACCACCCAATCCACACCTTGGAGGAAAATCCTTTTTTGTTCGGTATAGTGGCTCCGAATAGGGATAATGGAACTAGTTTCCCAGCAAATGTTTGATATGATGATGATGGGTTTGATATAAGGTAAAATGGAAAATGATTTTAAACTTAAAACAAATGATCTATTTAAATAAAAAACACATGCATATATTTATTCTAATATTTAACTTAATCTATACCCGAGAATAACTTAACTCATGCGATCTACAAAGATATATTAAAGAAAAAGGTATAAAGGTCATTCAAATGCTATAAGAGATGAAACTGTTAAAGATAATTATTTTGACTAAATAGTTAGGAAAAATAATTGTGAAACTATATCACATATATCAATTGATCATATATTCAATAAGGAATTATAGCTCAAACATCATGCTAAAGTTCTTTAATGAAAACCAGTAACTCAGATCTCATACATAATACAACATAAGGAAGATTATTGCTAATACATAAATAAACTCCATGATAGAAATAGAAGTACCATATATGAAATGTTCTACTCATGAAATCAACAACATTGATCTCCTTATTTTCAACCAAATACACTCTAAAGGTACAAAAATGAAAATTCAGTAGACTATGCTTCAATATCCAAGAAAATCAAGATCTTGTTTCATATATTTCATCAAAACATTCACAAAAGTACATAATTGCAAGATTTTGCAAAGTTTTCTTCATAAAATCTTGGACCTCTCTCTAAATGCATGAGAGAATTTTAAATAATATTACATATGTATCAAAAATAGATTATTACATAAAAAGTTGACGAGGTTTCAAACAACCTTCCTTAGAGTACTAAAAATAAAAAGATAAAAAATAAAAATATGATGACGTGCTTTATCATGTTGAATCATCCTTCCTTGCCATTGAGATTTTGAGTTCACAAATATCAAACATTGGCTTCACCTGGGATGGCTGGCAAACTTTAGATCTTAGTTGTCTGGTAAACACGGCATGAGAGGATGGTGGCACCATCCTTCGAGTGGAATTCGTTAGATAGCTTAAAGCCATCCATTGGCGGTATGGTTTCACTAGAACCTGCCAATAATTTTCTCGGTCAAGTTTAGATAGTTGTTTGACTGCTACAATTTTATTTTTGGTGGTTTGTTTCCAATGTCTCTCTAATTGTTTGATGTCTGTGAAAAATCATGGCTTCCATTCTTTAATCATATTGATATTATGAAGGTTTTCATTTATATCTTCAATTATATTTCTTGCTATAATATCTGCTCTAGATGTTTCCCTTTCTACTTGCTTTAATTGCATATCCCAATCTTTAAATAAAATATATTTGTGGGATTCTTCAATCTTTCACAAATCATATTTTGTTCCTTCTTTAGATTATTTTCAAGAAATAAGCTTTGAAATATTTCTGTCAACCTCTTCATGCTCTAATCTCTAATCAACCACTTTATTGACTAATGTATCACTTGTTTCACAATATGGTTTCATCATAGAGATTATTTGACAGAATATTTCTTGTTGTTTTGACATTTGAGTGTTTAAGGCATAGTTACCAATAAAACATGATCTATTACCTCAAAACGAGAACTCTAGCGCCAAAAAACTAAAAAAACATGAAAAAGAAACCCAAAAACAAAAATTGTGTTTTCCAGAACACATTGTTTTTGTTTAGGGTCAAATTTCAACATTTTTTTTAAATTATGCTAAAAACCAATTTTTTCTTGAAAAAAAGATTGAAAAAACATCCTCCAAACAAAAAATGTTAATGGTGGAATAACATCGCCAATTTTTTATGTGAAAAAAAAACTTGAAAAGGAAAAGTGTTGATGTTGGAATAACGTCGCCAAATTTTTGTGTGCAAAAAGCAGCCTGAAAATGAAAAGTGTCGTTGTTGGAATAATATCGTCAATTTTTTGTGTGCAAAAAACAACTTGAAAATGAAAAGTGTTAATGTTGGAATAATGTATTTTTATTTTCGGGGAAAATTGTCAATCATTTTTAATCATGGCATTAAAGATAAAATATTTTGACTATGAAAAACCTTAAAAATTCAATGATAAACATGACATTAAAGATAAAATATCAAAAGTCTTAAAATTGCAACAATTTTTACGCATGGTAGTAAAGATAATCTATTATTGTGTCTCTAAAAAGCCTTGAAAATCCAAGGATGACATTCAAAATAAAATAATAATTAATCCAAAAACAGAAAAAAAACAAAAACAATTAAAAATTAAAAATTAATTTAAAGAAAAAAAATTAAAAATTAATCCAAAACAGAAAAAAAAAAAAACAAAAACAAATTTTTTTTGAAGTTATAAAATAAATAATAATAAAAAAACCACATAGTAAAATAAATGATAAAATAAAAAATTTAAAATTTGTTAAAATTAAAAAAAAATAATAATAAAATAAAATATTAAAAAAAAAATCAAAATATAGAATTTTAAATTAAAAAAATGAAATAGTAATTAAAATTAAAAAAAAAAAAATAGTAATTTAAATTTTAAAAAATGTGTATAAATATATGAAAAATACATTTTTAAATTAAAAAAAATTAACAAAATTCATTTTTTTAAAATTAAATAAATAAAATAAAAATACAAATTTAAATAAAATAAAAAATAAAAATTAAACATTTTTCAAATTACAATTTGATGAAAAATTTAAAAACAAAACAATTAACTTAAAAAATATAAAATATATTAATAAAAAATTAAAAATTAAATGAAAAAAAAAAACAAATAGAAAATTTAAAATAAATTTAAAAAATAAAATGTAAAAAATAAAAAATAATAAAAAAATTAATTAAAATCTTTATTAAACCACACTGATGCTTTGGGGGCTGCAAGGGTCGATTCTGAGAATCGACCCCTGCTACCATGGGTGTCGTGGGGGTCGATTTTAAGAGTCGACCCCCACCTCCCTGGGCACTATGCGACTTGGTAGACAGGGGACAAGAGAGTAGGGGTTGATTACTGGAATCGAACCCGACAGCCCCTAGGGAAGCGGGGGTCGATTCTGCGAATGGACCCACGTGGCCTCCGAGGCCACTAGGGGTCGATTTTGTGAATCTACCCCTGCCACTCTGGGGAGCACTGGGCTCCGTCGACGGGCAGTGAGAGAGTTGGCAGCTCTCTTCTCACCCATCGACAAAGCCTCACGGCCCAAGGGCGATGGATGTCAATTCCCGAAATCGAACCCCACCACCCATCGATAGAGCCCCGTGGCCCCCAACACAGCGGTGCGGTTGAAATGAAAATTCAATTTTTTTTTTTTTTAATTATTTTCTTTTCTTTTATTTTTATTTTTATTTTTATTTTATTTGTTTTTAAATTTAATTTTTATTTTTTTTAAATTATAATTTGTTTATTATTAATTTTTTTAATTTTTTGTTTCATTAATTTTTTTATCAATTTTTTGTTATTATTTATTTTTTAAATTCATTATTTAATTTTTTAATTTTTTTTAAATTTAATTTTTATTTTTTATTTTTATTTTTTATTTTTTTTCATTTAATAATTTTTTTTTTATTTGTTATTTAATTTTTAAAAACTCTTTATTTATTTTTTATTTTAAAAAAATGAAATATATGTGTGTGTGTGTTTTCATATATGCTTTTTTGTTTTTATTTTTATTTTTTATTTTTTTTTATTTTTTTTAATTATTGTTAAAAAACTTATTTTAATGTTGTTTTTAAATTTTTATTTTCTATTTAAATTTCTCGATTTTGATTATTTTTAATTTTAGTATTTTGATTATTTATTTTTTTTAATTTTAATCATTTTTAAATTTCTTCCGAAAACTTCTCTACATAAAATACTCATTGCAGAAGCCTCAAATCTATACTATTTTTAAATTTTTTTTATTTGTTTTATTTTATCATTTTCTTTAATTATGCTTTTTATTTTTATTTTTAACTTTAAAAAAATTGCCTTTAAATTATGTGTTTTTTTTTCATTTTTTTCATTTTTTTATTTATGTTTTGATTTTTTTTGTTTTTTCATTTATTTATTTTTGAAATTTTTTGTTTTAAATTTTTTATATTTACAAGTTTATTTTGTTTTTTTTTTACACTTTTATTGGTTTATTTTCATATTTTTCTTATTTTTTTTAATATTTCATTTTATTTGTCATGTTTTCTTATTTTATTTTTATGTCTTATTACCAAGATGAAAATCACCACTCTAAACAAAAAGGATTGATGTTGCATCAACAATTTTCAAAATTAGCATGAAAACCATTAACATTTTAAAACAAATGTTGATACTTCATAAATCCAATAAAAATTTAAGTGCTAAAAAATGACTATTTTTCTAAATCGGCGTGACATTTAAAAAAAATCAAAGAAAATTTAAAGCTCCAAAAATATGCTAAAAAAACAGGTTATTCGACATCATGAGTTTTCAAAATCGACATGAAAATCATCACATTTAAAAAAAGAAAAAGTAAAAGTCATAAGAAAATTTAAAGTGCCAAATCTATGCTCCAAAAAAAGAGGGTGATTCTGCATCACCACTTTTCAAAACCAGGCATTTTTTTTGCTACCTTAAAAAAATGGCTACCATGTTATTTTCTCATTTGATCGGTAACTATGTTTTAAATCAAGTGTCTCTTTGTTGAATTCTTTTGTCTAAGAATGATTTTTGAGTTTCTCCACGTCAATCTGCATTTGCGAAATCTGTGTGTCTTTCTCTGTGATGCGTGCCTCGTGTTGTAACTTCATTTGCTCAAAATCCTTCTCAAACTATATCATCTGAAACTTTGTTTTCTTATTGATTTTTTATCTTTCCTGTTCAAATTGTTGCTGCAACAAGTGAATTCTTTCATCTTTATCTTTAAGAAAAAGACTAACATCTACTGCCTTATCCATTGTAGTTGTTGCATAAGCACCTGCAAATTGTGACAACCTTAGAAGGTTTTATGATGGATCAATGGGGGTGTCTTTCCACACAACCTCCATTGATTCATTCTGTGGAGTTGCTACTGATGAATTGAGCTTTATTTTCTTTTCCTATCTCCTTACCCTTGCTTTATGTGCTGAACTATAGAATATATTTAAAAGGGGTATCTCTTCAATTATTAAAACAATTTGCGATGTTGGGTAGGTCAGGATAATTTCAACATCTTCTTTGGATTTGTATCTTGTAAACTCTGTTTAGGGGTCTGCAAACCAGAAGCTCCTTCAATTCATGTCTCTCTCCGTTGTACTTAGAGCTTTTGTCTGAATTTCTCCCATTCTTTATCGAGATCATTGACTATGATCGTCTGTGTTTGAAACTGTGTAGAATCAATCTCCAATTGTTCTTCATCCAAGGTATCTTTAGTCATTTCTCCATTATTTTTATTTGTATCCTTTTCAAGACTTTCCTTAGGGTTTTATTCATGATTCTGAGATTGATTTTCAGAAAGTTCAGAACCTTGAATTGACTTCTATGGATATTCTTGATCAGAATTCTCTTCTAGGCTTACACTGGGATATATTACTCCAACTCATAATTGTGGCATTAATGACTGCATCAATCAATGGAATCCATTCCATAGAAAACTTCGTACTATTAGCTTTTCCAAAAATCCTACACATCATCGCAGTTACATAACTATGTGGGGCTGATAAGGGTGGAATTGGGTACATAAAATTTTTCTCTTGTTTGAATTTTCTAGAGCTAGACCTTCAAGTCTGCATGGCATCTATCAAGTCTTCGTTTTCTTTTGTGAACTACTCAATGAAATATTTGTCATAGCGCTTCTAAGATTCTGGTAGATGATAGATTCTAGGAAAATTGTCTAAGGTAAATGACCCCATGACTTCCTATCTTGAATTACTGAATGTGTTTTCTGAGATATCTACATTTTCAATAATCCACTTCACCATATCCGTGTATGACATGATTTTGGGCCTTGTAGCTATCCTGTGTAGGAAAGAACATGCTACTTCAAAATACTAAGCTTCAGATGAGATTTTAGCATTTCGCGTTGCTTTGATTTCCAATACCTTTAGATTTTTATCCTCAAGTAGATTATACATAGATTTCCACGATGTATTTCCACCATCTTTGTTGCATGTAGTATCACTAAAGAGTGAATGCATGTCTGAGTCTTCAAATGCAGTAGCCTCAACTATATTTTTTCATTTCTTAGTCATTTATGAGCGTTGTTTTGTGAGATAGAGCAATAGAGAAAACATAATGAAGGTAAAGAAAAAATGAGAGTAGAAACTCAATTAAGATAGTAAATTCAATAAGGATTGGAATTTTATTGCAAACACAAGTAAACAGATATAAATCTCCTCAAGCCTTTAAAAGAGTAAATGAAAATTATTTTTATTAATTATGCATTAAGGCCTATGTGTGATTCCTTTCAAGTCTTGTCAAAACATTGCATCCAAATCCTGAATGCTATTTAAAATTAGTATGACTTAAGTGCGATGTTGATCTTGCGTTTGCGATAAATCGCAAAATCGCAAAATCACAATATAATAAAGTCACATTTGTAATATCTCACAATATCGTAATAACACATAATCGCAATATCGCAATGTCACAGTATTGCAAGGTTGCAAGTTCAGGGTAATGTTATTTCAAAAGTCATTTATATTTTGCGATTTGTGATGCACGGTATATTTATTGACTTTTTCAGTGGATTTTCCTTATGTGAAAAATTGTTTCATTGGGACAAGTTATTTATAGAATTAAGAAATATTTCAAGGCCTTTGAAGTGAGAAAAAGCTCAACACTCCATTTTATCTTATAAAACAGTTTAACTGATCGCGTTTCGCAGATTCTGATTTACGATTAATCTACATTATTTTGGATTTTACGCTTTGCGATAAACTGATAAGTGCTTGGTCCAAAGTTACTTATCTCAATGATTTAATATTATCTAAGGGAAAAAAAAAATTACTTGCTAAGAATTTTAGAAAACAATTTTAAAGGGTCCCCATTTATTATAAAAATATTAATTGTTATAAAAATAAATGAGGGGAGGGGGGGGGCGGGGGGTATTTGAATAGTACAACATGGTGGTATAAATAGACCTCATGGGAAGGCCTAAAGGGGAGAGAGAGATAGGTATTGATACTATAGCCATTTAGTTCCTAATCAAATTTGATTTATCCTCGTGTCTCCTACACTTCTTAGATTGTGGAAACTCTTGTTTCACTCATGGATATGTTCATTCCTCTTATATGACATCCATGTGTATGCTTACTAAAGGATATTGTTAAGGCTTAGGCTGGAAAAATCCGAAGGACTCTTTCGTTTGTAGCCATGGCTAAATCAGGTGGTATTCCTCCACACATCTTTACACACATCAATAAAGAGCCTATGTCCAGTTCCTGATGTCATGATCTTAATGCTTTATACATTTTAGAATCTTGTTATCAATGATTTCATGTTATTTTTTTTATAAGCTTATATGATCTCACACTGACATCTCGAACATGCTTTCAATCATTACCAGTATATGTGTTTTTCTTGAATGAGTTGCACTTTTTGGAGCACTAGGAGAAGCAAAGGGTTTGAACCCCGTGGGATCGCCTTCAAAAATAGGACCTACAGGTACAACCTCATGTACCTATTTTACATATTTAAGAATTAGTACTATAATTTTCTTACTTCTTGTTGTTGTATGCTTCTTGCTTTGTTGGGGTTCTCAACCCAAACCCTAGGGTAATTCATCCTGTAACACCCTTGTATTAATAAACTAAGATGGGATCGCATGCCACCTTAGCTATGTTCATAAGTATTTGTTGTACAAGCTATAGGTGGAGGGATATTTCACACTATTTCATGGCTGCAGTTGAGATTCAAACACATCCTTGTTCAGTGGATGGATGCATTTTTCTTTGGGTTGGAGTCATATTTGTATTTTTTCTTGTAGACAGAAATAGTTTTGAAGTATTTGTCCTTTTTCATCACTTTTCAAAGATATTAAAAAGTTCAAATAAAAAAATGTTTATCTTTTCTAATGATTAGCATGACAAAACTTTCAATTTCAAAATGGAAATGTACCAACAACGTATTTTGACTTGTCTTCAACTCTTGGATTTTTGGCTATCCTTCACTACTCACAACTTGAACTTGAATGTAGGCTTCTAATTCTCCATATTATGATTCTATTAAAAAAATTGAAAGTTAAATTATCAATATTTGATAATATTTTCTAAATAACACACAAGATGTATGTCAATAAATTATTGACCTTTTATGAGATTCAAAGATATTGTTGAATAATCACTTTGATTTCACAATATAAGTGAGATGAAAATAGGTTTGATTGTTTGAAAACTTGTATTAATAAGTTAGAAGATGAGCATATAAATCTTTTACTTTTTAATTTAGTTGCTTCTTTGCATTAGCTTGAAAGTAACTAAGAAAGACATGAAAGACATGAGATATTAAATTAATAGTGACAGGAAGAGATTAAATACAAATTTAGGTATTTATACATTAAATAAAAGGAAAAACAAGTACGGATAGACACCTTATTTATGAGAAATAATTACTCTGTGAAAAGGTCTAGATATTTCTCACACTTATGATGCAATAATCTAAAACTATATATGAAAAAATATGTTTTTAAATAAAAAGAGAAACACAAACCAATCTTAACGCATGTATATATTTTGTCATAAAATATATTATTATTTCTATATAGATGAAAGTTTAGATTGCGAACCTCATAAAATTTATCTATAGTGGTTGGTGGTTGAAACTAAAGTTTTAACAAAATTACAATTAACATGATAAACAATAATTAGTTCAATTTATGGGGAGGGGTTGGATGAGAGTTACCTTTGGGGGAATTAAACTATCTCTAGCTAGAATGAGCTTCAAACAATCCTAGTGATAACATCTCATTAGTGGGAAGATCACTCTTTCATCCAACATTGAAGATCGCCCCAACCTAGACTTAACCCAGTTCAAAGAAAAACTAAACTAAAACCTATAATTAAAAAACTATAATTGTTTTCTTTACATGTATAAGGGATTTAAAGTAATTAATTTGAAAAAGATAAAACAATTATATGATAAGTTGCGTTAAAAATAATATTTATTTATGAATAATATTTAAATTTTATATAGAAAAAATTATAAATTTAGTTCTCACATCTTGAAATATTTTTGCAAATAAATATGAAAATTTTAATATTATTTTTAGATATTTAATCTTGATAATGAATGATATTGGTTTAATTAAAAATGGATCTGATAACTCTAAAAGAACTTAATGTTGATGTTATTTTGTGTCACTTCTTCTAGGTTATGATAAGTTATTCATTGACATTTTAAATAAAATTATCATACGGTGTGTTGTACTCCATCCAATAGATAGACGAATTGGACATGTGTGGGGGTGTTTATAATACTTGCATGTTTTTTATCCAACTATATTATGCATAGCAATTAATTTGCAATAATATATTTTATTAGATAAAGTGATAATATATTTTGATAAGGCTTACAAAACTAAATGTAATTTATTCAGGTTAGAAAAATTAATAATCAAAAGTTTAATTTCAATTTGTTACTAAATTTGTTATCTTAACTTTCCATAACTAGTGGATTAGTCATCCTAAGAGATATCAGATATCGTATTATTTTCTAATTAAGATATTCACACATTCACTTATCCAATAACTTTGTGGGTTATATTCATCACTACGTTTTTAAGAATACAACACTATATTTGGAAAACAATAACAACAAAGAAAAGTGGTCATTTTTCCTTGAACTCAATAGTCATAAATCTATGCCTTAAGGTAAGTGTATAGCCTCATTTTATAATGTTCATGTATTGAAAATTATAATCTAACTTTGTAAATTTGGCCTTGAACTCGATAGTCATAATCTATGCCTCAAAGTTAACGTAAATGTGTAGCCTCATTTTCTAATGTTCATATATTGAAAATTATAATCTAACTTTGTCGATTATCTTGATCAATACATTTTTAAGAATACAACACTATATTTTTAAACCAACAATAACAGAGAAGTGGTAATTTGGCCTTGAACTCTCAAGAGTCATAAATTTATGCCTTAAGGTAAGTGTGTAGCCTCATTTTCGAAGTGTGGAGCCTCATTTTTTAATATTCATATATTGAAAGTTATAGTCTAGGATAATAGATTGTAGAAATAATATTTTATTTAATAGAGAATCTTTATTTTTCATTGTTTATAACTTTTTTTTATATTCAATTAGTTTCTTTATTTTGCATGGTCTACAACATTTTTTTATATTCAATTAGTTTCTTATGTTTAATGCGCCACTTGAGGTAAGTGTGTGAGCTTAATTTTTAATTTTTAAGATTCATATATTGAAAATTATAGTCTAGAGTAATAAAGTGTGCATAATATCTTATCTGATAAATAAGGAGTTGTCTTTAGTGCGATTTTTTGAAGTTTCAGGTGTCGGAATCTAAGTGAAAAATTTTGAGTTAAAATTTTGGTTTTTATTATTCAAACTGGTTTTTTGACTCTATATATGGATTCAGCACCCTCAAAAACCTCCAGTGCACTTCGATTGTGCAAAGTTAGCAATCAAACTTCTCTTTTTCAATAAATTCCTACCCGAATTTAGAAAAATTACACCGTAAAAAGTCACCATAAAAACCTTCAAAAAATCGCACTAAAGACTATTCGCATAGATAATCTTAAGTTTGCATTGTTTACAATTATTTGAATGTTCAATTAATCTGTTATATTTAATGTGTTTTTTAAAGAATAAATTATCTTTGATTTGTATCACTAGAAATGTATTATCATTTACTATCCATTTGGAAAATCTTAACTACTTATATTTATCCACTTTCTCTTTATTTCTATCCTTGACTTTCTCTAGAGTGAAGAATTTATTTCATTCATCCACCATATTGTTAGTGTGGTGTGGATATATAATAAAAAAATAATATAATATATAATGTTAATTAAAAAAAATATCATTGAGTAATTATTAATCAAATATCTCATATAAGTACTATCCACGACACTATTTAAAATAAAAAACATTTTCAAATTCACTATAGTCATCTCCGGTTCTTATTCTTATTTAAAGTATTTAAAATAAGAACATTTTCAAACTCACTACAGTCATCTTCGGTTCTTATAATAAGTCATCTTCGCTTGTTATAATAATGGATAGCTATGCGCTCAAAGGAAACCAAATAAAATGGGTTATTCAAATCATCTAATCTCCTCTTATTATTTCATTATGATATCTATGTTCACATTCTAACTTCTAGGAAACTAACTAGATGATTCTAGGCCCTCGATGATTCTATTTACAACTTTAAATGTTGAATCTACCTTCGTGATTCAATGAAAGAAACTGAATCCTTGAGGTGGTTTTTTAAGATTTACAACATTAAATATCATATGTTAAATGTAGGTGATATTAAATATATAACTTTAAAATTTTCAAATAATTTTCAATCAGCTTATGTTTAAGTGTGTGGAATCTCTTTAATAGCCTAAGCAATACGGAAATGTTTACGGGTTACATGTATACTCCAGAAATATAACTTTTTCAAAATGGAATGAAATTAAATCATGAAAATATCACTTAGCAAAAGAAACCTAAATACCAATTTAAATTGCACATTTTTTGAATCATAATATTTTTGATAACTTGTGGATACATAGATGTAAGTAGAAAAGTTTGATAGTTTCTACTCAAAACATACATTATCAATATTCTACATATTAAAAGATGATTGAAATTAAATCATGAAAATATGACTTAGTCAAAGAAACCTAAACACTAATTTAAATTGCACATTTCTTGAATCATAACATTTTTGATAACTTGATAGTGGATATATAGATATAAGGAGAAAATATTTTATAGTTTCCACCCAAAATATACATTATCAATATTCTACCCATTAGAAGATGATTTCTTTAAAATTATGTTGGTGTGTTTCTTTGTTATATTACGAATAATAGAAGTTGCTTCCATTCTATTTTTCATAAGAGTTAAATTTATTAAATTAGATTCAAATGGAGAAGAATAATTTAACAATCTGATGGGCATTGGATGAATCTTATTTGGAATGGAATTTAATGAGTATTAGAGCATTTTCATTGATTGTTTACAAGTAATATAGAATATGTTAAAATTTTGTGGAGAGATGACTTTATCATTTGAGATGGAACAATTAATTTAAAAGGTATTAGAGCATTTTCATTGAATGCTCAAAAATAACATGACTATGTTCAAAACCTGTAAATACCTTATTTTGTCATCATTAGAAATAGGACAATTAAAATGACAATCAATTATAGCACGTGTAGGAGCTAACAATGTCATGTTTTACTTTTCCCACTGTAACTTACTAATCCTAACCCAATGACTTTTTTTCACTCCTTAATCCAATATTCTTCCCACTATATATCCATACATTATTAGCTTATTGAAATTTGTTTTTTTAAGATATTATACATGATTTACCATATATATAAATAAGAAAAAATATAATTGTTAAATGAATTTTCTATTTAAATATTTATCTATCATGCAAAGAGATATTTTATTTTTAAAGATTATAACTAATATAAATCCATCTTAATCATAAATTGACGTGAACCTAATTTCAGGAAATGAAAATTTATTTTAGATTGAAAAACGTGAATGAATTGCAAGTGTGTGTGTGTGTGTGTGTGTGTGTGTGTGTATATATATATATATCCAATTTTAAGATTGTCCAAGTTAGATACCAAATTGGTGTATGCCTTTGTAGAGATTGCCCCTTGTCTCATAAACAAGGGGGTCTCATACACCAATTTGGTATCTAACTTGGATATATATCCAATTTTAAGATCGTCCAAGTTAGATACCAAATTGGTGTATGAGACCCCCTTGTTTATGAGACAAGGGGCAATCTCTACAAAGGCATACATACTCTACTCTCTCTAGTGTGTGTGTATATATAGAGAGAGAGAGAGAGTTCATATTAAAATAAACTTGTTAATATGAATATTCAAATAGTTTATTTGAATCATATATTGAAATATACAATTTTATTATTTTTTAATTCATATAAAATTATATTATTACTTTATTTATAGGTGAGAATAAGACAAATATTTTTACCACATGTATTTTAATCAAGAGTTTAATATTTTACCACATCTACTTCAAAATTGGTTATAATATCAATAGGAAACCCAAAAAACAATAATAATAAAATAGTTAATTCTTTATAATAATTTTAATTAAAATAAATCAAACATACATATCTATTAAACATAGTAAATATTTTTTAAATTTTTAATTTTTTAAAACATATATAATTAACTGTAAAATATATATATATATCTCCTTTATATTATACTATAAAAAAAAATATCTCCTTTATACTATACAATTATATTGATTTTCAACAATCTACATAATAACTTTAGTTGATATCTATATCTCTTTTATACTAAAATATTCCATTGATATTCAACAATCCACACAATAACTATAATTAATATCTATATCTCCTTTATACTAAACTGTTACATTGATCTTCCATAATCCACATAATAACTATAGTTGATATCTATATCTTCCTTATACTAAACTATTCCATTAATATTCAACAATCCACACAATAAATATAGTTGATACGTATATCTCCTTTATACTAAACTATTACATTGATCTTCAACAATCCACACAATAACTATAGTTGATATCTATATCTCCTTTATACTAAACTATTACATTGATCTTCAACAATCCACACAATAACTATAGTTGACATCTATTTATGCATTTATCTCTATGTATTACTATCTTTCCAGCGAGTATCAATGAAAACAATCCACATTCTCCAGACAATAACTATAGTTGATATGTATTTATTCATTTATCTCCATGTCATACTATCTTTCCAGCTAGTATCAATGAAAACAACCCACATTCTCAAAAAACAACAATGCCCTGATTAGGGTGCCAGCAAGATAGGAATGGGCCAAGGTCGATGCCACACGGAGGTGGGCATATGACCATCCACCAGAATGTGTAATTGCAAAATCCTGGAGCATACATGGCCACATGATCATACATTAAGAATGCATGTGAATATATAATGAAAATCTCCAAAAAAGGCGGTGGCCAACGAACTCTATCATAACGAGTTTGGAAACTAGGCCATCAAGCGAACATAAGTCTGCAAAGAAAACCTCAGAGAGGTATGTTCTGTTGCAGGAATTCCCTAGAGAAACCTGAGGTAACTAAGGACAACCTACGACACCGCTCGGTTACCTAGTATGTAATGGCTACGACCACCCTCCTTCATCATTTTCATGTTACTGGTAATGACTTAGAAGCTAATTGCAAGACTAAGAAGGACTTTCCCCTTTCTAGCAATGGTTATGTATGTAATTTTGTTTCTTATTGTTGTTCTCTCTATTTCAAAGTTCATGTAGATATCCTTGATATTGAACCTCATTTTAGAAGCTTGTCTCGTAGGAATTTGCATGCTCAGACCAAACAAAACCCTTATGAAAGACACAATAAAAAATCCAAAGTAACGCTGTGGCATATTCATATAGCCTTGGACAAAACTCCTCTCAGCACCACAAGCAATATTTTCTGATCTTTCCTTTGCATGAAAGCAAGGCCAACCCTAGAGACTATACCAACAAAGACAAAAACTCGATTAGCCATGAGTATGAACAATGTCGCAGGAACAAAAATGGTAAAAATCATAAGAATAATAGTCCACATTCCCAAATGAATCTGTTTTATAAAGCCAGAATTCACAATTTCCAGTTTAATGGTGAAGAATACTGTAGAAGCCATTTAGAATCTAACTGTTGTATTTATATTGCAAATGCCTATATCTTTTCACTAAAACCAAGGAGAAAGAAATCTGCTCTGCAACGTTCGAAACTCCATCGAATTGCCAGGATGATATGAACTCTGTCTTAAGTTGTATGCAAAATTTTACTCACTATGTGTTGCCTTACACAGGTCACATCCAAAGCTTTTTAGGGTCACCAGAGGCATGGTCGACCTGTCTCCGTCAAAGCAAAAGAATGGCAAAGAGACAGTATGGAAAATGTAAAGGAACTCGCAAAGGAAAACTAAACCAACCTATGAATAATGAAAGGACCATCAAGCAAGGCAGAAAACCAAAAGAATAAGTCATGGAAAACATCTATAATCTTTATGGAAATGGAAACCCAACCCACATAAGGGACACCATCCATGGATGGGAAAGAGAGAGCAACCATGAAGATGAAGACATTAAGCAGCAAGAGGCCATACTGGACTTCATCTATGACCTGGGAAATACCAGAGGAAGGCTATCCCTCTTCCATCAATCAGTCAATACATACTATAAGATCAAGTGTATCTTCGCCAAGGCTATGACCAGCACCTAGAAAAAATCAGGAAACCAGACAGTGATATCAGAGCTGTAGTAAATTAGGAAGGAAATCAAAGACATTGCCATGTCCCAGCACCTTGCAACAGCCAGAATAGGAATAATTGAAAAAAAAATCCAAGCAATGCAACAAGTGGAGATGTCGGGGTCTACTGCGAAAGACCTGGCGCCAGTTGATTCCTCTGATGGGTGACACCCTCTTTTTTTATGTTTTAGTTTTCTATGCTTTTAGGGGAAAGTTATTATAGCCAATGGTGAAACTGTAACTATTTTGGACATATTAAAGTAGACATAGTGGAAAGTACAAGGAAAAAGAAATTTCAATATTGGTTAGCTTTTAATTCCCTCCGGTGGCCAACAAACCTGGTTTCCCTCGAGCAAGTTGAGGCCATGGAAGAAAATGCCATATGTATAGCAATCTACTCTTTTGAAATATAGAAAATGATAAGAAACTTCCAAATTAACAAAAAAAGAAAAAGAAAAAAATTGGCCATGTGCACAAAAATCTACTTGTTATATTGCTGGTGATCCTAGTTCGAAAACTAAGCTTGTATTGCTAACAACAAAAATCTTTTTTGATTAAAAAAATACATTTACATGCACAACTTATTTAAATTAAACTAGCTACTTCTCCATGGAAAATGGCTAAGATACTTGAATGATTGTAAATTAATGAGATCAAGTTTATAATAAACTATTATCATTGTTTCAACTCAGTCCTGTTACATCCATGAATCCACCACTTACATCCATGAATCTACCACTGAACCAAATTGTGAGGAAAATGTAAAACGTATGCCTAACTTATATGCAAATGAAACAACAAGCGAGCCTGACTATATCAAGCGAGTCTTTTATCTTTATTGTATTTTATTGTATTTAAATATCTTTTGTATATATGATATCTCGCTTCAGTTTTCCTTATAGGCTCTGCAACAAATTATCTCGTATTTGCAAGCGATTTTAGTTCTACCATGAAGCTTCGCTCAGACTTACCAACTTTTTTTGGGTGTTTTCCTTTATGTTTATGGGATGAATTTTCAATCATGATGTTTTCACATAAGTTTCCAATCTGATATTTTTTTTAAATATATTGATTATATGTAATATAAACATGATCTTATTAATCTTTGATGAATATAAACGGTTAGTAATAACAGCGTTTTTTTCTTACTGGAAAAAATGAAACAACATATACAATGCCAAACATGTTGGAAACTTCGTTAGGAAAGATCTTAGCTTATACAACAAGTGTATTTCTAAGTAAACATGTAGCCTATGAACAAGAATAAACTATGGAGACTTCATGAGATCATGCAGTTGCCTTCGCATCCTTGTTTGATTTGTTGTACTTCATATGGCTCTTCACCAGTTTCCCTACAACTAAGGCAGACATGAGAGAGAGCTCTCCAGCCAAAACCGCTCCTCCCACAATTCTCGCCAAAGTCTGATAATTCGCACTAGGGGATTCCTTAATCCTTATTCACTCCTTTCACTTTGAGCATATTCAAGCAAGAAACTTGTGAAGCCAACTGTGTTCCACCTCTTACTGTTCCAACCTGCAATTAACCAAGCAATTCTCAATTATCTTCACATTCACAATGACTCAGCTAAAACTTTTGAACTAGAAAGAAGATGAGTGGAAGTAATCATGTTTCCTTCCCTCATATCCTTCTTCTTGACTTCTTAACACAAAATCCAAATTGAAATAAACATGCAATAATTCTTTTCTTCAATACCCAAGTCTAAAAAAAAAAATTAATGAGTGAAAATTTTCTTTTACCTCAATATAAGGCTCAACACAAGGCATGGTGACTGATACATGAACATACCTGCCATTGTTGGATGCCTCCATCATTGTAATACAATGAGAGCTTTCGATGTTCTGGGCAGGATCTTGGCTTGTTGCAATAAATACAGCTGAAACAATATTGGATGCAATTATCGTAATACAATGAGAGATTTCAATGTTCCTGTAAGATTCCAAACAATAAAAATTTGGATAGATCTAAAACATCATAGTGTTCTCATTTAATACAGAACTAGAACACAAGAAATGTAGCCATTTATTTATATTATTATTCAATGAAAGTAAAATACATGCCTAGACCATAAAATCCTACAAATGGCATGCACAGCTGCTTGACAATGACAAATATAAGAAATTGAAGCCCACTTGTGAATCCTGGATGGATCCACCACATAAACATCACCGTGGGGTTTTTCGTCCCGGGATCAATAATTGAACTGGCCAAGCCAGGTTCTCAACCCAAACATAACAAGATAGATAATCCAGAATGCTCTAAATTCCTAGCTTATCTCCCCTTTTATAGGCTTGATGGGTCAATACCAACAAGAAATACCATGGGTCAATACCAACAAGAAATACCATGGGTCAATACCATGGGAAAATACCACGGTAAGTACCATGGATTGATTCTATCCACTTTTACTGGATTAAGAAAGGGAATATTACAAATCCTCTCGCTCAAAGATTGCTTGTCCTCAAGCGATCCACTTCTATCCACAATAGAAGCATTTGTGCATTAATACCAGGATCCCATACAATCTGATGTGCCCTCCATGTTGAATGGTCCTAAATGGATCCTTCAATACCTGGATCCCAAACAATCCTCTAACCAATCCTTCCCTCAATAGATTTACTTGGATCTCAAAAAATCCTTTGGCCAATCCTTTCCCCAATGGATTCTCCTAGATCCCAATGCCACCTAAATCCTAGGACCTGTGGGTTATGGTACCATTTCAACCCTCCATCACTGCCCACACCAAAGTGCCCAAGCTGCAATATGCCCTCAGCTGTGAGTATCCTCCAAAGAATCAACCTATCGATAGAATACCGACTCATAATCTCTCGCCAATCCATACTTGGGGAGGGATGAATATCTGCAAATCTACTATGTTGATGTTGTTCAATGCTCAATTCATGCTTCTCTACTTGGTTACCCAATATGATGTAGTTGGAGAACAATTCCCTTCTCTTCCTAATGTATAAAGGTGGGTAGTTGGTAGTGTTGCAAGACTTATGTATGTACTCCTATATAGGGCTACTCTGGAACTCCCAATCGTACTCCTCTTGCTGCCTTATGAGGGATTTGATTCGTTCTTCAACACTAGACAACTTTGTCTTTGATTCGGCACATACCCCTAGGAGTTCCTCAATTTTTCTGTTCTCCTATAAGGCAATGTCTCGGACTGTCCAGACTTTCTTCTTCAACAACACAAGATCTGTCTTGAAATGCTTGATCCTTTCTCGAACTTCTTCTACTGGAAATTCTAGTGCCGTGCTGACTATCTCTGTATCTGTTTGCACCCGATGCCAAACGACCACATCTTCAACTTGAGCCTTTGACCAACTCTCTAGGAATGGTTCATTTTGCACATTATATTTTTCATGTTGCTTCTCATGATCATACTCATCATGCTGGTTCACTATGGCTGGATCCTCACTCAAATATCCCAAGTTTTCTTCATTTTTGGAGACCATCTGTTCATCCCTTTCAATTCAAGTCGAACATAGATGCATTGGTGGAATTTTATCTATACTTGATTGTTCATATTCTTCATGAATATTCCCCTGGGGATCTACGAACTTCATTATATAGGAATGAATCTCATTAATGGAATTAGGTAGAATTTCCTCATGCACTTCCAAATGTTTGTCATCCTGCAAGCCTCCCTGAATAATGTCACGATGTTGCTCACCATCCTGAAGATCAGTAGACCCATCTACAAAGTATTCCCTGTGATTTGAAGTAATATCCTCTTGTTCTGTCTTTGTTGCCTTCTTATTATCACCTGGATAGGAAAGGTTAAGGGCCCAAGGTCCCTTGCAGATAAAGCATAGTCCTCCCCTCCTTAATTCATTCTTGATGCAGATTTCGTTCTTGCTTTGATTATAATTTTGGTCTATGGAGACATGGCCACTTAAAGGACCATATAACCTCACTATTACATCAAGGATTTTCTGGTTGTTTTTCAAAATTTCTTCAAGATGATCCATCTTCTGAAGATTCTCATTTAAAACACACTTCTTCTTTTTCTTCTTCTTCTTCTCTTTTTTTTTTTTTCTCCCAAATATCTTCAAATATTTTCACAAATCTAACCCACAGAATTATAAATGATTTTCCATTCACGTATGTCTCCCAATAAAAATAATTTTCTAAAAAAAATAAAAATCCAACTAGGGTGATCAATATCACCGAAGTGAGAAATGTTGGCTAGGGTGAAAAATAAATTTCACCGAAGTTCCTTGCATAAAACTCCCAGGCTGGCAGGATGCATAGCTCTGATACCACTGTAATATTCCAAAAAATAAAAAAATTCATAGATCTAAAACATATTGGTGTTCTCATTTAACACAGTCTTTCATCAAGAACCAGAACATAAGAAATGCAGCCATTTATTTATATTGTTATTAACTGAAAGTAAAATACATGCCCAGACTATAAAATACTACAAATGGCATGCACAACTGCTTGAAAATGATAAATATAAGAAATTGAAGCCCACTTGTGAATCATGGATGGATCCACCACATAAAAATCACCGCAGGGTTTTCGTCCTGGGATCAATAATTGAACTGGCCAAGCCAGGTTCTCAACCCAAACATAATAAGATAGATAATCTAGAATTCTCTAAATGCCTAGCTTCTCTCCCCTTTTAG
The DNA here is from genome assembly GCA_034641835.2 of Pinus albicaulis. Lineage (NCBI taxonomy): Eukaryota > Viridiplantae > Streptophyta > Pinopsida > Pinales > Pinaceae > Pinus > Pinus albicaulis. The sequence goes on along the minus strand of CM076572.1, from coordinate 69,145,677 downwards.
AGGCTTTATGGGTCAATACCAACAAGAAATAACATGGGTCAATACCATGGGTCAATACTAACAAGAAATACCATGGGTCAATACCATGGGAAAATACTACCGTAAGTACCATGGATTGATTCTATCCACTTTGACTAGATTAAGAAAGGGAATATTACATCATCGTAATACAATGAGAGCTTTCAATGTTCTGGGTAGGATCTTGGCCTGTTGCAATAAATACAGCTGAACCAATATTGGATGCAATCATCGTAATACAACGAGAGATGTTAATGTTCTGGGTAGGATCTTGGCATGTTGCAATAAATACAACTGAAACAATATTGGATGCATGGGCATTGAATCCTCCCATGGCACTAGCCATTGCAGATCTAGTCAAATTCATGAGCATGTTTAGTTCTAACAAAGTTGGAACGGTGGTCTTCAACACCTTGCTAACAACTGCTTCAGTGATAATAGCCTCGCAAACTATGGATTTTCCATGCCCTTCAATCCAATTCATAGCTGTGGGTTTCTTTTCTGCATAGAAATTACCTTATGACCAGAAAAAATAATTTCATTAAACACAAAGCTCAACAACACAACAACGACAATTAGGAAATCAAAGAAGAATCCGGAACCCAAAATCTAAATTTGAATCAGAGTGACATAGAATAGAATTGCATTGCATAGACAGACTCACTCGAAACACCGATAACATCCATGTTAGGATATTTGTTCTGAAGGAAATCTAAAATATACTACGCACCCTCGGACACCATATTCATTCCCATGGCATCTCCAGTGGAGAAGCTAAATCTTATGTACAGATTCCTTGCTGCAGTTGCACACTTAATGGTTTGCAGCCTTGCAAATCTTCTTTTTTTGTTTTTATATGCACATCACATCATATGAACAAGAACCCGTCAATTAATATTGTATGCACGTCACATCAGATGAACAACAAACAGTCAATTAATATTGCCCACAAAATGGTAGTACTGCTAGCTAGAGTATAACAGGTCGATCATCTTGATTGATGGATAATGGTATACCATAATATGAGAGATAAATAACTCTTGAAGTTACTGTAGATTTTGGGAATATTTTTAGTACAACAGTAAAGTTAAACAATTGGCAACAAATATTTACAAGTTTATCTGGTCATAAATACCCTTGGGCAGTAGATGCCTACAGTTGCATTGAAACAAAGACAATCTCGAGTTGTGGGCATATACTCCCCCATGTTAATGGTTTGATAGCCTAGTAAATATTCTTTGTCAAACAATTGACCTTGACCTTGTTGCTATCATTAAGATTACAGAATATTCTCCAAATCTGTAATCAACCTAAATCGTCACAAAAAAAACTTCAAATCCATAAAACCTAGCCCAAAAAAAAAGACATAGAAAAATGACCATATAAGCATATCATACCTATTGAATATGAGAGACAAGCTGTCAAAATTCTTGGGATGTTCCAAGTAAGACATGAGTTTTGTAGCTCTCTTGGTAGTGGGGAATTGAACAACAGGAGCCCTGGTCATGTCATCTCTAATAAGAACGCTTGTAACACCACCAGACATATGAATGGCCTTACAACCTCTATTAGTGCTTGCCACCAGGCAGCCCTCGATGGTAGCCATGGGAACCATGTTTTCAAATCCATCAAGTAGAAGAGGCCTTGCAACACCCACAGGAATCTACACATACCCAACAGGCAGTTAACAACATTTGCCAAGGATGGATCCATAATCAAATCCATCCAAGGGCAACCCATCAAGAAATATTCCATTTCTCATCTCCAAAGTCCTTCTTCTCACCAAAGTAGCTTTGCTGCAGTCTCCCCCAAGAGTCGATTCCAGGTAATAAGAATCCACTTTGCCACAACTCACAGAAACTGCAATATCTTCATCCTCATTATCCCCCAGCGGCGATGATAATATCGCTGCATCCCCCTTTGGCTGGTGTCGTACTTGAGGAGGCAGATGGTAAGGCTTTACAATAGCAATGCCCAATTCTTCATTGGAAATTGGTAGTATTCTTCCAGATCAAAATGAAGGGAGTACTTGTATTTTTTCTGTTGTATCTCAAAACAAGGAAACATTTCTTATTTTTGAAGATCCTTATACTGATTTGCTACAATCAACAGGGGAGATGATTTTTCTTGCATTTCTGGATCATCAACATATTTTTAGTTGACACTCAAAGTTTTCTATCTTTTGTTTTTTCTGCCTCCTCAAGGAAAGTGAGAGCATAATTCAAGTAAGTAGCCATCTGTTGGATTGGTTACACTGGAAGGATCACAACACACAATTGTACAAATTTCTTTAGCAGGCAGGTGGTTTTCATCAATATTTGAAGCCCTCAAGTCCTACTGATATGTTGCCATCAATAAGTTTTGTAAGTTTTTATTTTAGTCGGCCCAGTTTTGAGTTAGTTTATCGAGTCAAGTTTTCATTATTCAATTTGTTTTTTAACTTTTGAATCCATGCCCAATGGTAAGGCTACTTGGCCTACGGTGTTCTTGACACCTCCAAGGAGCTCACATCCCCAAATGGAGCCAATGTTAGTGTCAGTCTTTGCATCCTATCAGCAATGATCACATGGATTCTTATCATGTTTTGTATGGGTCCCATAGTCAATTTTTTGTCATTTCATTAGGTCTTCAAGAAAAAATTTGGTAACTTGGTATTAGATTTAGTACTATTTTCAACTCCTTCCAAAATTTTTAAATTTTTGGTCCATGTTACCTCTCAACTGAGTGTATCATCATTCATAAGTTATCATCATTATTACATTCATTTTCATCATGGTTTCATTCAGTCTAGAGTCTCCATTAGGTCTTAGGGTTCCAAGGTCATCAAATCATCATTCCATGCATAAATTCCAGCAAGTGAAGGAGTGACAATAAGAAAATTTCATCAGTAAATTTGATTTCAAAGAAAAATGTAATTTTATGCTCCTAATTTGTAATAAGTACTCTAGAGTTCCAAATAGCTACAAATGCAAAAGTTCCAAAACAACAAATGTCCAAGGTTCCTGGAAAACATTCAGTGTTACAAAGGCACCAAAAGTTCAAAGTTCAAAGATCAAGTTCAAGGTTAAAAGTAAAAAGCAATGAAAGGTTGATTTGGAAAAAGGGAAATGTGCGTCCATGTTCATTTAATGATTTTTATCCATGTTTAAAAGGCCCTAAAATACCAAAAGTCATTCATTCTCACTCTTCAGCATCGAGCTCTCAACTTGCCCAAATCAAAAAACCAATTTTTGCCTCAAAAAATTGAGTTTCTGGCACATTGTTGCACTTTTCCTCAAGGTGGTGCACTTTTCAGGTGAGCACGTTGCACTTTTTTTCAAAGGTGTTACACTTTTTGCAAAGTTCATTGTGCTTTTCTCAAGGATGCTATGCTTTTCTAGGCAACTTGACTACATCCTTGTAATTAAATTCCCTACCCCATCCCCCTTGTCATTTTAACTCCCCGTCATTTCCTTAAGATTCCTAACTTCCTTACACCCTTTCCTAAATTTTCCCACACCTATCCTAACTCTCTAACCACATCATGCCACTCCCTTTTCCTTATGCTTCTCCCCTAGGGTTTCTAAGAAAATATAAATCTCATCGAGGAAGAGATAAACATTATGGAGGAAGAGAGAAACGCCATGGGAGAAGAGAAGAAGGCCTACAATAAAGGAGGGGGAGTCTTAAGGTGAGATCCATTAGACACTAGGGAATTGATGTCATCACCCCTAGTAGTTAAATGTCTCTAGCATGTAGGTTGTTTTGAGTTCTGTGAAATGGTCCAAAGAGTTGAGAGCCATCCTAATTTGACCAGGATCTTCATCACAAACCTACGAAAAGACCAAGTCACCATTACAGGGGTGAAATTCACCATTTCTAAAGACATTATTGTAGCAACAACATAGATACCTAATGTAGGTGAAAAGTGGTTCAAAACTCAAGATTTGGATGCCCAGCTATTTGAACCCTACCTCAAAGGACCCTACAAAGACATCATCAAGAAAATCTTCCCTTTTGGTCAGTTGCTAAATAGGTTTTCTCCCATGATTGAAATCATCATGAAATATTTCACCTGTGAGGGCAGATTCTCTAGGTTGTACAACTACCACATCAAGCTACTCATGCATTTTACTAGGGTGAAATTGCTCAACATTCCCTATTATTTATAGAGGATCATTGACAAGATGGCCTACAAGGTACATAACAAAGAGTATGAGATTCAAATGAAAAGTCTGTGCCACCATTCACTCATAAAAATCATTGTCCTTCATCACCTCAAACATTTTAACATTGCATGGGAGACTTTCATTGAGACAAAGGTCTTCACATCACCACCCAATCAACCTTCTAGACCTATTCCACCATCAGCATCAGTTACTCAAAAATAAACTAGGTAAATTAGCAGGGCTATAGTTAAGAAAAGAAAAAAGGAAAAAGAGGTCAAAACTTATGAGAGAGGAAATAGGAAAGTGTTTCTCCATAAATTTTGGAAGGGGCCTTGCCTGCTACATCAGCAAAGAAGGGATATCATAAGCATCAGGACATAGTTATCCAAGAGAAGGAAGCCCTTCACCATGAAATTGAGATGGTGGACTTGGAGGCCCAAGATGAATAGGAAACACTAAACCTGGTCATCAAAGAGAAATATGCCAAAATCAGAGAGTTGCAAGATAATTTGGCAAGGTCCTAGTTTGTTATCTCCTTCCTTGAGCAAGAAAACAAACAATTGAGTTAAAGGCAAGTATTGTGGGAAATGGACTCATCGAAAGCTAAGAGGCAAGAAGTCAAAGGCAAAGCAGTGATGGGACATGATAAGCCCGATGAGGATGAGGCTCAAACCACTAAGAAAATTCCAAAAACAAGGGGCCTTAAAGAACATTGGAGCAAGAAAAACTACATGAGGCACTTCTTGTAGTAGAACTCACCTTTGAGGAAGGGATTTCCATGGAAATTAATGAGAATAGAGAAGTTTGGCTTGACATAGTAAACATACACTTGGAGAAGCTCCTTCACAAGGCTAATAAGGACAATCAGATGTTAAGGCACATGGCTGACCACTACCATACCAAAAACAAGATTTGCAATGTAAAGGTTAAGTAATTGCAGGACAAGCTCAAGGAAACCATAATTATCAAAAAGGAGAAGGGTAAGCTTGACTTGCTTGCTGATGCCTCCTTGGTAGCATGACACACTTCATCAGTTCCTCATTTAGCAATTTTGAGAGTTTTTGGGAATTTTTTTTGCATTTTTGGCATTTTGGTCAAAATTTATCAGTTTTTTGCACAGTCAGCTTGCGAAAAGTGCAGCGTCGACCGTGTTGCACTTTTTCTGGGAGCCTCTAAATGACGAAAAATCAATGGGTTTGGATAGAGAATGGCCTCTACATTACATTTGGACTACTGGAACTCCAAAATATGAGCTTTTTACTGGTGTAAAAGCCCAAAAACCACCTAAAAAACACCTTTATGCCACTATTTTCAGCCTCACGATGCGTTTTTTTACCAATATTGGGAGATTTCCATTTTGAGGAGATTAAATCTATCATTTTCAGTGCTTGAGGACATTTTTGAGAACTATATAAAATATATTTCCAATGAGCTATATTGGGCTCAATTTGGACTTCCGAAAGGCAGTGAAAAGTCATCTGGAAGCTCACATTGTGCTTTTCGGTTGAGCACGCTATGCTTTTTGCACACACGCTGTACTTTTTCCAATCGCCTATTTTCTTCAAAAATTTCAGTTTTTCTCAGTCGATTGATGGATTCCATGCATTTTTACTGATGTAAATGTAAAAATAAAATTTAATTATGTATTTTATAGTTACTAGAAGTAGATACATCAAGTAAATTTGTAATTCTGGGTCAAGTGAATCAATTTCATCAAAGATAGGAATAAGTTTGTTGACCTCCCTAGTCATTAGGATTCTAGATGAGGACTTTGGGGAATAACTCAACAAGTCATGGATTCGACCCTTGAGATTTGGGAGAAGTTTTTTTGGTCTATACCTTTCATTTCCTTTTTCGTTGCAAGGGTTGGATGTTGTGTAATTGACCTTTGAACACTAGTGTATTCAATCATTTTTCGCAAGAACCAATAGATAGAGTTGCAGCTATTGTGGTGGAATTCATCTCGTATGTGTTTTACCAGTGTTACCTCTTATTTTTTCATATGTTTGAAAGTATTGCGCCTTCCATATTTATGTCCATCACTTAATATGATTGATTTCTATGTTTGATAATCTGAATTCATTATTTTGATGCTTTGTTTTGGAGAAATTATCATAGTCATGTTTTACTTTCCTTTGATATAAACAAATTCATAATTATTATGCTCGTTTTGAAACCCTATCAGTATCTCACACTCACCAGGATACCTTTAAGTGCTAAAGTGTGTGCCTGCCTTTCTCCATCACATTTCTGCAAGTCTGATTTTCAGTGCCTTGACCTAGTTTTTCCTAGACCTAATTTACCATCCAACACCAAATCGAAACCAATAAAACCCTAGAGCCTACTATACCTAGCCTAAAATATTCATTATCTATTCAATTTGGTTGTGATCTCATGGAGAGAGCCCTCTCTAGCCTAGTAGGTCTAGCTACTAGGTCAAAGCAGTCTGTGGTTACCTTTGTTGGTCTCCTTCTCAACCTTTGGAGATCCGGTGGAGTGATAACACAATGTTCGGTCGATAGAAAGACGCTGCATTGTAGCCTGCAATAAGATAAAATAATAGACCGGATGTTAAGTAAAACATTACAATGTAGGAACATATGAGTTACCAATTCAATTCCCCCCCCCCCCAACAAAATACACAACAAAGTTGTCTATTGATACCACGTTTGCATAGATTATCCCAACTAAGTATGTTATTTTTCCATACTAACCAACAGAACAGGATAATATTTAATGGGGCATGTAACTTCCAAATAATGTTGAACCAAGCACGAGGAGCATATTTAGAATCTAGATGTGTTAAATATATATAACAATCTTCCACCACCACCATATGTGCCTATAGGATTCCTACCCAAGAAAGGAAATCACCCACGGGATATTGGCATAAACCCACACCCCTTAGATGATTTTGGTAGGAACTCCATATCAAAGCATTAGGCCCCAACAAACCCAGCTGAGTTTCCTCCCTCCATACCAGATGAGTCCCAATTCAACCTTCAATCACCTAACTGAAATTGAAAATGACACACTAATGTAATGCAGTTAGTAGTGGATTCGGAAGAGGATTATCTACCTCCAAACCCATGATGCAGTCACGACTGATCAAAATTTGATTACCTCCCCACAAATCCCACTTAGTACGCTAAAGGAAGTGTGTTTTATATTTCTAAAAACTTATCCAAATGTATGAGTCACGCCTGATGTCGATTTCTCCCCCACGAAACGGTCCAATCTTCAAAGGGCTTGTCCTTAATTTATTATCTGAGGAATATGTTTTGTATAATTCCTAAACCAAACAATACATGCCACATATATTTCGAAAGAAGGGGTGATCCAAATAATTTTGTGTTAGGTATACCCCAACTGTAAAGGTCAGGAGCTCTTGCATGCACTGCCATTTCATCAGGTGGAATTTACTATTACCCGCTGAGCCTGACCACAAAAAATCTACTAATATATATTTCATCTCATAAACAATTTTGGATGGGAGTGCAAATAGGTGCATCCAGTGATTTTACAGTTGTTGCAGGACCAATTGTGTGAACATGAAACAACCACCCAAAGAAAGAGCCAAATGTGTCCAGCAACAAAGTTTTTTCCATAATTTCAATAACAACCATGACCAATCCTGAATCTTGTAATTTTTAGCCTTCAGTCTATATCCAAGATAAGTAAACCCCTCCCAAAGGGGTTTATAGTCAACGCCAAATATGTCTACAATGTTTTTAATCTCCTCCATATCTTTGAGTGAATATATGAGAACTGATTTATGACCATTCACGATCAGTCTAGAGGCTAGTGTGAAACGATGAAAATTATGAAACAAAACCTCTCATTGTGTTGCGTAAAACATGCCAAATGACATTAGATCATATACGAAAAAAATGTGGATGATACAAACTTCACAATTCATTAGCACTCCCCAAAAAATTCCCTCCCTATTAGCCTACTTTATCTTCCTACTGATCCCATCCATGACAAGTATGAAGAGGAGCGGTGAGAGTGAGCAACTCTGTCTCAACACGTGGACCGCACAGAATAAATCAGTGGGAAAACCATTTATGAGAATCACCAGCCATGCATGTGTCACACATGCCATAATGCTCTAGTGATTTGTATAGAAAGGCCAATGTTCTGCAGAACAATACGAAGGAAGGACGCGTTGACACGATCATATGCATGTTGTAAGTCTATCATCATCACCAACAATACATTCTTGTGTGACAACAATGGCATAATGTATGGAGCGTTTGAGGAAGAAACAAAATTTCTTAGTAGAAATATGGACATAAATAAATACGTTAGTCTGCTCCGAAATAATCTTGGAAATGAGTTTATATGTAATGTTGCATAGAGATATCAGCCGGAAATTTGAGAAAGAGTCTAGAGCCGTGACTTTGGGAACAAGGGCGATGAATGTGGAGTTAATAGACCTCGAGATAGTGTGATGTATCCTGGATTCCTCGACCAACGCGAGTAGACCAGATTTCATAATGTCAAATAAGTGCAAGAATATCTTCACCGTCCATCCATCCGGGCTGGGAGATTTATCTTTGGCAAAGGATTTTAATATAGAATGCAGTTCCTCCGAAGTGACTGGTCTGAAAATTGACGTGTTTTCCTCCACATCAAACATAGTATGGAATTCCTCCACCCCCATATTAGATCCTTGATCTAGGTTTCTTCTCGAGTGCTAAAAATGGTTTGGAAATATCTGACAACTTCCTGACGAATCTTTGTTAGTTTGGGGTGATGATGGGGAAGAGACAAGGTCATTCCGTTGATGGAAAGTAAGCAAAGAAAGATTCATAGCTTGTGAAAATCACAAATAAAATTTTACCATCAAACCATTAAATAACAAATAAAATTTTACCTTTAAAATTTTAGTACGGATTTTGCCCTTTCCGAAAATTGTAACGCAACTTTTAACTCTTCCTTTATGATCTCTCCTTTTAAGTTTCCATTCATTCATTAAATATTAGGGAAAATGCCTTAACACCATTAATTATGTAATATGACTATCTTCTAGATTCTTGAAAAGAACTAGAGATGTTGTTTACTTGCTCTTATTATGAAAAGGGGTTTTCCCCTTTTTTTAATAATTGTACAATATTAAAATACTATATTTCCTAAAATAGTATAATTTTTTTTTTAATATTATATAATTATAAAAAATATATATTATAATTAATATTTTAACTTGGGTTTCACTATCCAATAATTCTCTGTTTTTCTTTTTCTTTTTCTTTTTAATTATCTATATTCTTCTAATTACTTTTTTTGTTTTGGTTTTTTTCTTGCTTGTGTTGTTGTCAACTATTTCTAATTGAATAATACTTAGATAACCAAAAATGTGTAGAGACTATATAAAATTATTAGAAATTTGAATATTTTTAAAAGAATATGGCCAAACAATTTATTGCATATTAAAAATTAACAATTCCTGCCAAAATTTCTAAACTTAAATAAATTTCCACTATTAACATTTTTCCTAAAAAAAAGTGTATAAAAATTATGGATACATATATTAAATAATTTTTTATAAACATATTTTATTTTTAATTTTTTATAAATTTTAATTAATAAAATATTTACATTATATTTTATAACTAAATTTACATTATTAATATATTTTCCAAAATATACCCTAAAAATAATTAAGAATAAATACATAAAGTATCAATAATATGACAACCCATATTATATTTAGGAATATTTAATAATATTAACATCTTAGAAATGTTTGATTTCTATTTTAATATATATATATATATATATATATATATATATATATATATATATATATATATATATATATTATGCTTTTTATTAAATAAAGTTTTAATATATATAAATTTTTTATTTTTTATTTTATTTTATTTTATTTATTTTTTTCTGAATTGGACTAATTTTATTAAGCAAAAATATGGTACATGATGAGAATACAATCAAGAGAAACAAGAAACTAGCCAACTGGAAATGATAAACTATCAACCTCGGTCTCGGAGAGAGAAAATGAAACAAGCAAGGAGCTACAACATGTGACTAGAGGGTTGGAAATAACCGAATTCTACCCAGCATGGGCAGAAGCCTCCATACGAAGTTTTTTCCCTTTCTTTTTGTTGACTTTAACCCATCCATCCTGGTGAGTAGGTGCTAGGACAATTTTAAGACTGGAGTTCTCCAAATGGGGGATCTCCTTATCTGAATTGGAAGAGGAGGACTCATGAATGTGTTTCTGAGTGATTGTAGTATCAGGAGGATGCTCAGGTGCAGTGGTGGACAAGTCCTTCGTCTAAGGAGCATGATTTGATTCTGCATCACTCCCTTCATCTTCTGAACTCGAGGATTCAAAGTCAACAACTGGCGGCGGGGTACAAGGACTCCATCTTTTGGATTTGGACTTTGTAATGTTTTCCTTTTTCTTTTTTGCAAGGAATGTGGGGCAAGAGTTCTGCAGGTGCCCTGTTTGGTGAAAATGGTGGCAACAGAATGCAGTATTCTCGTAATCTAAGATCTGAGTCCATACAAAGTCGCTTACCTTCATGATGATTTGGTCGGGCAGGCCATTGCTTATGTCTAATTCCACACATATTCTGGCATATGTGTATAGACCTTGAATTTCCCTCCCATAATCTGTTGTTAGGAAGTGGCCCAAGGCGTTGCCTATTCCTTTGTAGACTGCCAGATGTCATAGATGGGCTGGTAAGTTGGGAAGCCTGACCCGGACAGGTGTCCTGGTGATGACTACTGTAGCTGGGTCAAAATCTAGGAACCATGGGGTTAAGAAGAGCCCTGCTATTCCCAAAAACCAAGGACCTTCCTCTAAGGCCTATTGATAATTATTAGAGTGATCGAACAGTACTATGAAGAATCCTTTTGAACAGAAGCTGACCTTGCAATTGCGTGTCCAGTTAGCGTAGATCCATTCATAGAGTTCCTTTGTACGCGGCCAAAGTTCATTAAATCTGCATATGATGGCTCTTTCTGCAAATTTTTGAAGATCTTCTGCGAGATCTGGATGTGAGATCTCAACGGAGGGAACATCCTCCAATTTATCAACCAGAAAAGGCTCGGGCTTGGGGGCTTCAGGGGGTTTGGGGCTTTGAGAATGTACAACATCTTTGTATGAGAAAGTAGGGGCTGAAGATGACTGTCTAGCTGTGCCTCCTCTCAAATGAAGGGTTAACACAATAGAATCATTTCTACTAATGTTGTAAACAGAGATGAGAAGAAGGTCCTCAAGTTGTTTACCTTGGTAAAGAAGTATCTGGAGGACCGAAGGTATCCCAATCCGACGTTCTAGATTTAGCTTGAGATTCTGCACCAGGTCCGAAGAAAAAACCCATTGCAATATGGTATTGCCTGAGAGTTGCAAGATCTGGATCTGAAATGAGGCAGAGTAATTTCTAAGATCTGGATCTGCGCGGTTGCTGTGGATCTGTAGGAGAGGCGGAGCTGCCTCCATTTTTTATTCAGCATTGATGCAGCAAAGGAGCCCATCCTTGACTTGTTTCTTGTTTTCCTCGCGTGGAAACGCATGACCATGAGAGCAGGTCCTGGCTTGAAAGAGGTCGATGCACAGCTTAACCTATGAGCACACCTAGGAACCCTAACACAGGTGGTGGCAGAAGCGAAGCTTATTTTTGTCGAGGCTGCAAGATTTCCTGAGCCTGCATCTTCTTTTTGGAAGGCGTTGTTGTCTTGTGCGGGAGAAATAGCTTTGGTACCTTCTTTGCAGCAGAAGGAGGTAGCATCCTGTGCGATCTCCATCACTGCAAGATCTCCATAGGCGTCGACTGGAGTGACCCCGAGTCCTTCCTCCTGGGCGAACGCAATAGCTGAACGAAGAGTAGGAGCCCGCAGCCAGAGTGGATTCGAGTGAGGGAGGCTACAAAGAGCTGCAACGGTGAAGACCACAGAGTCTCCTAGATTTGCTATGGAGTCAGCAACGGCGGCAGAGACGAACAGGGCAGAGGAAAATGCCAAATTGGCATCGGCGGCCAGGCCTGAAGAAACCCTAGCAAGGGTCATAATTTCGCTCATTTTTTCCCCCAAGTGTTAATATATTTTATATTTTAATCTATCTTTTAATTTTTGTTCATAATTGTTTTTTTAGTTCTAATATATTTTGTATTTTTTTTATAATTGTTTTTTAGTTTTAATATATTTTTTAGTTTTAATATATTTTTTAATTTTTTTATAATTGTTTTTTTAAGATAGCAGTTTAAGATTGTCAATTGAATATATTTAATGTGGTTGAGAGGATTTAATGATAAAATTTCATCTAAGTTTAAATTTTATTGATGCTTTTTGGAAAAGCTTTTGTTATTAAATATCTTGATTATGTTAAGTCTTTCTTGGTTCTTGCTTATCTTGATTATGTTATTCTTTCTTGATTCTTGATTTATCTTGATTATGTTAATTCTTCCCTAATTCGGGCGTCAAAATAACCAAAAGAATGAAAAATACAGAAAAAAAAATCACAAGGGAAGAACGATAGAGTTTCCAAGGGCTCAAGGAAAATCCCCGTGCATTCTTTCAAATAAACTATGGCAAATTTTCTCAATTTGGATTGCAGGACATACATACGATTCAAATGCTACTCATGAACCATTTGGATTGCAAGAATAATGGTATGAACCACAACATCTCAAGATTTAAGATTTAAGGGTCCAAGTCTTGCTATAAAGGTTAGAAGAAGTTCATACTTTCTTCGTAAGAATTACCATGTATTTGGCCACCAACGCCATGAAATTTACTTTTGTTATGAAATTTATCTTAATTCTTGTAAAAAGAAGAGGTTCACAATTTTATCTGTTAGGGCATGTGGTTAACAAGGATATGGTATATTTGGTCTACGAAGTCCTGAATTTACTTTTGTTGTAAATGGTTTTTTCATAATGGTAAAGAATCACGAAATTTAAAAATGGAAGCATTTTACTTTTGTTATAAATGAGTTGAGTTTTTTTTTTTTAAGAGTGGTAAAGAAGTGGTCTAGACTGTCTCTCATAATGTGGCCATAATGTGGCTATATGATTAGATTAAATTTCTCTGAAGATACATTAATTTTTATAGTATTTTATTTTTCTTTTAAGAGAAAAAGGAAATAGACTATTACTTTCCTTATAGTTGTATAAGGAAAATATATTTGTTAAGTCAATTTTTTGCATAATCCAAATCTTAAATAGGAAAGATATAAGTTACAATTTTTTGTTGGAAAGGGAACCTATAGGATGGATCAAAATAAAATTGATAGATTAATACTTTTTCTTCAAGACAAAACTTATCTTAGTTAAATTTGAAGCCTTTAAACATGAAGAAAATATGGCCTTTGTAGCAATAGACTCATTGTCTTCTTTTTTTCCAAACTCCATGAGAATTGGCTTATTAATAATGACCAGGTTGAGGTGCCCATGCCCATCATGGTAATGATAAAACCCAAAACCATTGTATTAATAAACTAGGATGGGATTGTATGCCACCTTGGCTATGTCTATGTAAGGCCTCAAGACTTCATGAGGTGTGTTCAAGGTAACAGGCATGCCCACCGGGCGTTTAGTCGATGTTCGAGCACTGTGCGATGGTACGGTCAAAACGTGGCACTATAGTGGCACGGGCATGGATGTGTAGCGGCACGGGCGCATGTTGTAGCGGGCACGTCGCACTTAGCTAACGAATAGTGTTGGCAAGGCGATGTTTATATGTGAAATTTTGCACCATAGCCGAAGTATAAAGCCGACGGACGAGTTGGAGTGGCCAACGTGTTGGGCGTAGACGATGCTACATAAGAGGGTGGATAACTAAACATGGGGGTCAGCTTGAGTCCACCAAGTGACCCACAATGCACTTAGTACACATATTAATAGAGTGTGAAAATGGTGGAAAGAAGCATCAGTGAATCAACAAATTCATTCAACGATCAAGGAAAATGTATTGGAGCATCACGAGCTAACCAACAGCTCATTGGTGAAGGGACGGTGAAGGAAGACGAGCGTAGGCCGAGTCAGGTTGCTGAACATGCAAGGCGTACAGAATTCCACCGTAGGGCGGGTCAAGTCAGGCAGCATGCAGGTCAGGTCGGGTGACAGACGTGTAGGATGTGCGAAACTTCTGCAGGGCATTCGTAATGCAGGTTGGGTTGGGCAGGGCCTCTGAACAAAATAAACTTCAGTTCGGAAGTCATTCCAAGAGCATCGTAAGCGAAATTGAGTGTCGAAAGTTGTAGTAGGTGCGTATTGACGGTGTAGAACTAACCACATAGCTGGGAATTGGATTGGACACATAGGGAACTCTTGGGAAGGTTTGAAATCATTTGCAGTGCCGACTTGAGTGATTTGAGTGACTCGACAACACTTGGGCAGCTTTATGTGGAAAATTTCCAAGGTGAATACTAATTTTGTAAATGATTGTTGTGGGCTAGTTAATGATTGTCAAGAATTTTAAGCTTGGATAGAAAGTAAATTGCCTTGCCAAAGAGCAAAGGGGGTCTTTTGCTCGATTGGAACTTATACTGTATTTCATATTTATGAAACATATTATCAGGTAGACTCATTATTAAAAAGGGAGTTTCCCCTCCCTTGTATGTATGGGCATACACTATGGATATGATGATGTTGTTTATGTTTTCTGCATATTGAAAGAACATTTTTTTAACTAATTTAACAAGTGTTTCTAAAGGCATAGTCAACATACTTGAGTATTACGAAAAGAAATAGTATGGTAGTGCCGCACCCCATCTATACATGATTGAACGACCACCGATGGTATAGGGGCTTGACAGTTCATAAGCCTTTGTTGTATAGGCTACAGGTGGAGGGATATTTCACACTCTTTCATGGTTGGAGTTGAGATTCAAACACATTCTTATTCAATGAATGGATGCATTTTTCTTTGGGTTGGGATCATATTTGTATTTTTGTTTGTAGAAGGGAATAGTTTTGAATTCTGTCCTTCGTCATCATTTTTCAAAGACAGTAAAAAGTTCAAATAAAAAAATATTTATCTTTTATAATGATTAGCATGAAAGAAATTTCAATTTCAAAATGGAAGTGTACCAGCAACTTATCTTATTTTGACTTGTCTTCAACTCTTAGATTTTTGGTGGTCATTGACTATGACAACTTGTGTTACACCATCTTTTGGTCATCTAACCTATGATCATTAGATGGACCCAGGTACACCATGTAAGACAAATTTTACCCTAAGTAAAATTGCTTTCACTATGAAAATAGCTTAGTAAATCACCTTTATTAATTTTTTATTGTATAAACAGGAAACCCCATGAGGAAATACTAAATAAATATACATTTGTTTGATTTTCCTCATGGAATAATTAGTTAAACAAAAGTTTAATTAATATTCCTGGTTATATTTAACCCAAAACAAGGAAATTAATTAGATAAATCATTGTTTATCTTATTGTTTTCTAAGAATAATTATTTAAACATTATTTGAATAATATTCTTTGTTAAATATGACTAAATCACCCTTAAATAATTAAATAAATCATTATTTATTTGATTATTACTCAACCACATCATTAAAATGATAAACGAATCATTTATTTATTTATTATTTACAAATAAAGGGATTTGACCCAAGTGAAATTCCTTTTCCCTCCAACAAATATATTAAAATATTCCATAAAATTTGGATCTTGATTTGGCTAATAATATTTTAATTATGCACCAATATCTAGACTAACTCAATATTTTGTTATAACTAGAAGTGTTTTCCCATTCATTTATCACCTTTTGTTGCCTAAATATCACTTTGGATCTATACTTTTGGTCTGACTATTGATCCACCATCATAGTCATATTTTACTACCATTTTTTGTCTAGGATTTCTACACCATCAAGAGAGAGGAATTCTAGATCTGAAGTTTTGAGGACTTACAAGAACTCATCCCATTGAGGAGAACAGGGAACACCCTCTTGTGTTTTCCTCCCAGGTGTCATTAATAAAAAAATTCATTCGATATATTATTGTCTTGTCTATTGGATGCATGGAGTAAATCTTGTTTTTTATACTGCTTAATGTCTTCTAATGCATAGATCTAGATTTTTGCAGCATTTATCTTGATCACCTAACTGCAGATCTGAGGATATTAGCAACCATCTCTACTGTTAGGGTTGATTTTTATGCGCAGCCAAAGTGGTATTTTTTCGTACACTTAGAATTAAGATTCATACTAACAACTGCTGACTCCACAAGGGTTTACTATTAAGACCGTTGTCGTTTGTCTAATCCTTGCATATCCAACTGCTTCAAACCCTAGGATTTCTCTTCAGCCCCTTTTTTTTTCTTTTCTAGATGTTGCTTTTAACCTATAAAACCCTAAAACGATAAAATTTCTGATTTTCATGTGTTTTCAAACGTATTGCGCAGGTGACAAACATCAGCCGCAGTTGAGACAAAAAAAATTCTGAAACATGCTACCGAGAGTGCCATAAGTGCAGGTCGCACTTTTCATCCCAAAACCTATGACCCAGACCTTCAGGGTGCACTTTTCAGCCCAAATACTGCGACCTCTACTGATAACAGCTCAGAAACTGCGACCTGGACTTTTTGCAGGGATTTTTCTGAAATTTTTCTGGGTTTGTCTGAGCCTTTGTTAAGGGTTGTCTAACCTCTGTCTCCACCTGTTTTGGACCTATACTTGTTCTGTTTCACTCACCTAAGTGGGAACCTAGCCCCATAGGGCTTCAGTACCCTCCACATTTTGTGGAAGAGTTTTCTGTTGTTGCAGGTTGTCTGAAATTTCAGAGTCTTCAGCCATTTTTTTAGATCTGATACCTCACCTTCAGATCTGCTTCAGATTGGCTTGTTATCCATACAAATCACCTCATCTAGTTTTGTTTGGGTTTTCCTCTAGGGTTCACTCTTTTTCCCTTCAGGAGATAGCCTTTTCCCACCTTTTTTACATCAATTTTTCCTCTGATTTGTTGTTATTTTCTGCACCACTTTCCAACAGATTTTGTCTTTTAGATCCCTGTCCCTCTTGACCTTAGATATATTGGAATTTTAGTTTGTTTTGCTTATTTTTTTCTCATCTATGGACTAGTTTTTGAGAGACCCACCTCCCTGGGTTTAGATTATTTCATTATTAGCTGTTTATTTTCTGTTTTTGCAGGCCTATATACTGTCATTTGTAGGTTTATTTACAGCTATACAGCTCACTTTTTATTTTTCTCTACAAATGTCTAGGTTCAAAAATTAAAATTTACACACTTTTACATACACACCCTACGAGAAAAATGGCTTGGTTAACACCGCCAAGCAAAGACTTTAAAACATTGAAATCAATCGATCCTGCACCTCTTTTCCCTTGTTTCGACATTGTAATCAGTTGATCCTGCGCCTCCCTGCCCTTGGAGGTATCTTTTTCCTTTGTGTTGGGTTGTGTCATCACCATTGCACCACCAAGGCGCTTATCCTGGAGACTTCTTAGCTTTCATCCTCAGTTTTTGGTAAGAAGACTTACTCCTCCGCAAAGGATTCGAGTTAGTCCTCCACCGAGTCCGCACACCGACTCTTCTTCTGGTCCTTTGGGTTCTCCTTCTCGTTCCGCCTTCGGTTCTACCCCTAACACCTTCACCATGTCCGATACAATACCTAATGCTGGTGGTAACCCCAGCTCTCAGGCTGGGAATACCACTAGTGGGACCGCAACGGACGCTACCCCAGTTGTGCCCTTGCTCCCCTTCATGGTAGGTCTCAGCCTCCTCTATTTTAACTAGTTGATAAATGACCCTATACACCATAACGCTAGTTGCACCTGCTATGCCGAAAAAGCTCCCTTCTGACATCCCAAAGTTTGAAGGCCTTGCTGGAGAAGATCCTTCAAATCATGTTCGATCTTTCCACATGTGGTGTTCATCTAACTCCATTACCGATGACTCTGTCTGTCTTCGATTATTCCAATGAACGCTTACAAGTGAAGCTTCTAAGTGGTTTGTTGATCAGGCCACTTCCTCTCATACAACCTTTGCGAATCTTGCCTGGGTTTTTTTGTCTTACTTCCAGTTTCCCCTTCATTATGATCACACTGGTATCAAACTTTTGACCTCTTTCCGTCAATCATCCGCGACCTGCCTATCCGATCACGTCCAGGAATGGGAGAGAAGAAAGAGTCTATGTCAATCCCCTACCTTCGAAGACCATGTCTACATGGACTAGTTCCTTATATCTCTCTTGCCTCCTATCGGGAAAGATGTCGCATCGCATTTTCCTCAAACCGAAGAAGTTGCCCTCCAAATGGCGTTAAAATATGACCTGATCTACGCTGAGTCGGGTTATGTTTATACCATTCTACCTGATCTTCCTAGACCCGATGGTGCCAACACACTGGGGAATCTCATGCCACCAACGGTATCGTTGGAGCTCTCTCTCATCCATATGCTCAACCTCCCATGGGATATGGAGCACCTCCTGCACTTTTCCCTCTCGGTAGCACCTATCCAAGATATGGCATGCCTCCTCTTTTGGCCCAACCTCTTGTTTACCACACTGTTACCCAACCTCCTTATTATCTGTATCCGTAGCTTGGTGCTCCAGCTCCTCCAGCATTAGAACCTCCGCCTCCCTTGCCTTCTCAACCCCTGCAATAGCAACCACCGCCCCCTCAGGAGCAGGTGGATTCACAGCAGGGATTTGTGGCTACCTAACCACCTGAAGGACAGGTGCCCACTCAACCTCTTCCATCTGGTACCTCCGATTACCAGGTTCTCATGATAAACTCTGCCCAACCTCTAACCATAGGCATCAATCTTCATACTCTATCCCGTCAATACAACAAGCCTCCCGCTACGTTTGTCCCCGAGCTGCCTCCTTCGGTCTCTACAGAGCCTCTTTCGACACCTAATGGTCCCTTGCAGGTCCCTCAGCCTAAGGGGGAGGTTCATACCAAGATCCCTAAAGGACCACTACATTGAAATGCTTCTTCTGGCAAAGCTGCCCATTTGTATAACATAGTAGATGATTTGGCACAATCTCTTGCTGCCATTTTAATGCTGGAACTGCTCTAGTCATGCCATTCACAACGAAAAGCTCTAATATCTGCCATGGGAACTGTAGATCCTTCCAACGATCGATTGATTGTCTTTGATGTTGACCGGTCAGAACATCCTCCTCTCCCTGCTTTCGTCGCCTTCCAAATCCCAGACAAGATCCAGAATGCCAATGTTTCCTGGCGCATTATTGATGAGGGGGCATCCACCTGTGTGATGTTCGCTTCAATTTGGAAGCAACTCGAATCACCCGAGTTGGCTCCTTCCATGATTACTCTCTGAGCGTGGGATGGCCACACCTCCCAGCCCATTGGCTTATTCTGCAATTGTCCTATTACTCTTGCGGAAAATATTGTTTGCGTTGACGTAGAAGGCATAGATGCCCCCTTAGATTACAACATTCTATTGGGTTGTAGCTACACCTTTGCGATGTCTGTTGTCCCATCTGCAGTTCATCGCAAGATGTTCTTCCCTCATAATGGAAAGATAGTCACCATTGAATAGTTGACATATTACGAACCGAAGTCTCAGACCTCCTCTGAGTCCACCATCTCTTCAGTGGCCAATAAGCAAACTGTCTATCCTTTGACCAGTGTCCCACCCGTAGTCTACAAATATTCCTCATTTCTTTGGACAATCCCTAGTCTTCCCCCTCCTATCTCTGATCCCAGCTCATCGAATGTTTGCATGATGCAATCATCTCAGGCTGCCCTCAAGTGGCCCGCCTCGGCTAGTCAGTAGTCCCCTCACCCCCCACAGCCTACTCCTAGCCCTTTGATTCAGCGTTCTGGACCTCCTCCTCCTGGCCCTTCAGCTGGTACCCCATGAGCCTCTTTACCCTCCTAGAACAGTTCCGCCAGGCCTTAACCATTTAGGAGCCATCCTGCCTAGCCATTACCCCTCTGGTTAGATATCGTTCCTAGCTCCTCCCCAAGGAGTGTACATGGTACCTGTCATGGCCACCCTCTCTCTTCCTAACTTGACCCTTGGGATTCCTGTTTGGTACCTTGATCCTCCAGCCGCTACCCTGCCTAGTCACCCCAACCTTATCTTTCTTTGACCCTCGTTCAACTGGTTCCCACAACTTCTCTCGCTGCAACAGTGCCTCAGCCACCTCAACAGGAACCACCTCCTGTTGCGACCAATTATGGTAAGAAGGAAAAATCTCGCAAGAAGGCATCAAAATACAAGGGTGCCTCAAAAAACCCTACCGCTCAATGGCCTCCAAAGCATACCATCCAGTGTGCTTTGTGTGATTTTTTCAGTCATGCCACCCATACTTGTCCGGAGCTGCCTCATCTCAATCCCATGGTTAATGTTGTGTCCCCTAATTCTACAGTCCTGGAAACCTCTATCCCTTCCTCGACTGTAGCTAGGAGCCTAAAGACTATTCACACCAACCACCCTTATGCTTTGTGTGATCTCCGTGGCCATTATACCCACCTCTATCCTTGCCTTGAAGAGTACCACTCCTCTTTGGAAATGGTTCACCAATTTGAGGCCAAGCGCAACGAGTCCATTCCTCCCTTATTTGTGCGTTTTGCTTTAGAAAAACCAGAGGACACGAATGCTCCCATTGACATTCCCCCTCCTGATGTTGAGATGGCAGAGCCTTCGTCCACCATTTTCTACCTATCATCATCCATGAGACCCTCAGTGGAAGTCCCCTTCGAGACTTCCCCTGATGTTTCGTCTGACCTGCCTTCAGCGATCACCCTGGGCTCAACATCCGTAGATCCTTTATGTGCTTACTCCTATGTCACCACTTGTGATGATGCACATGTGAACCTCTCTTCTCATGATGATTAGTTAGGTAGCTTTGTCGCGTCAAGTGGTATTTCTTCCACCATTCACCCCATATTCTATTACGACGACGACATTATGGAAGTAGTCACCACCCCTGACTTTATCTATCCCCCCTTACATTGAACCCATGCATTTGAACCACATACACCTTGTGGCCATTACATTGACACCTAATGTTTGGGTAAGGGGGCACCCTTATTTGAGAAACCAGGTGTATAAATTCTCCACAACTCTCCTAGTGTATCTGATCGTGTCAACTCTAGTACCATTATTCTTCCACATTTAGAAGGACCTATAGAGTCCCATATCACTTCATATCACTCTAGGGATGATACCCCTAACCATTCCTTCATATTACATAAACAACCCAGTCCCTTCAACATTGTTGTTAACCAACCTGTGAGTTTTCTGGGAGAGCACCAGTTCATTATATCAAAATCCTCTCTTAGGGATAATGACACCATGTATGCCAGTCTGGAAACTTAAATTCCACTTGATTCATATATGCAGTACCAAAATAGATTGGTAATCCTCCATTCCCTTTCTCAAAATACATAACCACAATGAAAAAAAATGGCACACCACATCATTAAAATGTGTTTAGATTCCCATTTTTTCTAAATACATTTTGGCATGACCACACATGCTTGGGGGCACCTATGCCCCTCAACCATAAAATTCCCAGATCTCAGCCAAAAACAGCACTGAAACCCCCCTTTCTCTGACAGGTCGCACTTTTCAAGTCATTTCCTGAGATAGGTGGCAGTTTTCTTCCCAGTACCTGCTATCCAAGTCGCAAAAAAGACTCCCAAAAGTGCGACCTGGCCTGTTCATGAGCTCTGGTTACCTAAACTGAACTTTCATCCACTGAAATGAAAGAGTAGGATTAGGCCTCTTACTTGCAACTTATGGATCTCAATTCTAATGGTAAGTTTGTCGGCTATGTTCACAGCAAGATTTAGGGCCTTCTCTCCCCACTACATTCACCACAACTCCACTTGCAAATGAGTGAATTTGGAGGGAAAATGCCTAATTAAAAGAAATCCCCTATTTTTTCTTTCGCTTGTTGCGGCCAAATCGTAGCCCAGTTTGATGAATCATTTGTACCGTTGGAAAGATCTCACCGAGCCCTCAAATGGGTATCTTTTATTTTTTCATGACTTGATACTCCATCGGGACACATTTTCTCCAAGAAGCGTCAATTCACCCCTCCTCAAAATCGAATTTCCTCACTTGCAACACTCGTACCGGGGGCACCACTTTTCTTCCATACTTGTACATGCATGTGTCGATTTTCGTCATGAGTTACCATCTTTTACTCATGTTTTTATGGTCCCCATTGGACCTTTTCTGTGTGGCAGCACCATCGACTCACCCTTGTATAGCACATCCAAGTTGAGTCATCATTTCATTCATGGAGTCTATCTCGAGTCCCTTTGCATCCTGTTATAGTCCTCCATCCTTCATTGCTTGGTCCCTCTCTCGTGTCACACATTATGGCCTTCAGTCCCACTGTCCCCTAAACATCATGATATTGTGTCAGTCGCTACCAGGTAATCCATGTCCTTTAAGCTCTAACAAGGGAAGTCGTTCGTTCACTACTCAGTACCCCCCATTTCATAATCATCGTTGGTGTCAGTCTGTCAGTCGCTCTACTAATTTCTCTCATGCCATAGTTGAGGATCCCTTATTACCTCACCTATGGCGGACCTCCTTCTGTCGACATCAGCTCATTCATTCCAGAAGACAGGTCTAGAGGGCAGTGTACCTTGGTTCCAGCTTCCACTCTTGTTCGGTGCCTCGGATCAGGCAAAGGGACTCCTTATTTCCCTTTGACTTGATTGTTTCTTAGCTCCAAATCCTTTTAGCATGATCGAGATCTGTATAATTTATGGTTCAGTGATGCAGCAGCTGATGTCGGTGATTCGCGGGTGTGTGTGAGATGTCTCAGCCCTCATGAGGGGGTGGCCCTATAGGTAGCCCCCCACATACTCGGATGACCTCTTCATTACAGCCTTTGATGTAGCTACATACATTTGATGATGTCAGCCTCATCTTCTTGCAGTGCCTTTTTGTTTGCATATATCAGTCAGATTTTCAGAGCCCTTTCCCGTTTTCAAGGACATCTAGGTTGCTTTTATATCTCATGTACTCAAATATCATTGTACAAGTCTTGGCTGTTATCCCAGGAACAATATGTATGTTGGATTCATTATCATGTTGTTTATCTGGCTCATGTTTATGCCATCATGTACTATATTGGCTAGTTTCGTGGTTTACCGGATGCCTTATTGTTTGTACTTTGCCTCAGCGGGCATAGGTATGCCTCCCCGACCACCTACAGCACAGGTACTTACTCATCAAAGATACTTGTCGCACCTGTAAGTCTTGCCTCCTGAGGGTCTAGTTCTTTCAGCACTTTGATGTACCTTATACTTCTCTCTCTTTGACTTCCCCTTCGATGTCTAGTGATTGAGTTCTTACAACGTACTTTGGTCATACGATTAGCTTCTAATGCTCGCACACTGGGGAGTAATCTGTTACACCATTTTTGGGTCATCTAGCCTATGATCATTATATGGACCTAAGTACACCATGTAAGACCAATTTTACCTGAAGTAAAATTGATTTCACTATGAAAATAGCTTAGTAAACCACCTTTATTAAGTTGTTTATGGTCTAAACAGGAAACCCCATGAGGAAATATTAAATAAATATACACTTGTTTGATTTTGCTCAGGGAATAATTAGTTAAACAACAGTTTAATTAATATTCCTGGTTATATTTAACCCAAAATAGGGAAATTAATTAGATAAATCATTATTTATCTTACTATTTTGTAAGAATAATTATTTAAACATTATTTAAATAATATTCTTTGTTAAATATGACTAAATAACCCTCAAATAATTAAATAAATCATTACTTATTTGGACATTACTCAACCACATCCTTAAAATGATAAATAAATCATTCATTTATTTATTATTTAGAAATAAAGGGATTTGACCCATGTCAAATTCCTTTTCCCTCCAACAAATATAATAAAATATTCCATAAAATTTGGATCTTGATTTGGTTAATAATATTTTAACTATGCACCAATATCTAGACTAGCTCAATATTTTGTTATAAATAGAAGGGTTTTCCCATTCATTTATCACCTTTTGTTTCCTAAAGATCACTCTGGATCTATACTTTTTGTCTGACTATTGATCCACCATCATAGTCATATTTTACTACCATTTTTTGTATGGGTTTTCCACACCATCAAGAGAGAGAAATTCTATATCAGAAGTGTTGAGGACTTACAAGAACCCATCCCATTGAGGAGAACAGGGAACACCCTAATGTGTTTTCCTCCCAGGTGCCATTAAAACAAAATTCATTCGATATATTCTTGTCTTGTCTATTGGATGCATGGAATAAATCTTGCTTTTTATACTGATTAATGTCTTCTAATGCATAGATCTAGATTTTTGCATCATTTATCTTGATCACCTAACTGCAGATCTGAGGATATTAGCAGCCATCTCTGTTGTTAGGGTTTTTTGTTATGCGCAGCTAAAGTGGTCTTTTTTCGTACGCTTGGGATTAATATTCATACTAAAAACTTGAACTGGAACGTAGACTTCTAATTCTCCATAGTATGATTCTATTAAAAAAATTTGAAAATTAAATTATTAATATTTGATAATATTTTCTAAAAAACAAACACAAAACTTATGCGAATAAATTATTTACCTTTTATGATATTCAAAGATATTGTTGAATAATCACTTTAACTTGAAAATATAAGTTAGATGGAAAATGGAATAAAATAGGTTTGATTGTTTGAAAACTTGTATGAATAAGTTGGAAGATGAGCATATAAATCTTTTACTTTTTAATTTAGTTGATTTTCTGCATTCGCTTGAAAGTAACTAATTTAGTTGATTTTTTCCATTCGCTTGAAACTAACAAAGAAAGACAAGATATTAAACTAATAGTGGCAAAAATAGATTAAATAAAAATTTAGGTTTTTATAAATTTAATTAAAGGGAAAACAGGTAGAGCTTGACACCTTGTTTATGATAAAAAAACTACCTCATGAAAAGGTCTAGATATTTCTCACACTAATGTAGGTCTGTCAGCCAATGTATTTACCCATGATCTTTTTCTTCTATGATGTGTTTATAATTGCACTCAAAGGAGCATTAAAAGAACACACATGCATGCTTTAAGCAAGAGGAAACAAGATAACCATTAGAAACATAAGAACATGAGACGTTGATAACGGAGTTCACGTAGTGTGGGCTACGTCTTCGGGCCTAATGTCAAAATGGGGTAGGCCGCTTCATATAGTGTTGGAAATGGTGATAATGTAAATGGACCATGTTTTCTATCATACAAGGATTTATGTCTTCAACATGAATGGCTTGTCTCTCCACGAGACGTTCCGCTACATGAACTCTCACTCACAATAATCCTCCTATCAACATGACATAATCTCACACAAGATGACGATGAGGATTTCTTCAAAAAGGTTACATAGGGATAATAATGATCCATGGAAAATACATCTCACATGAAGTAGAAACCTAGATTTTGCAACATACATCAAGCAAGGATCTAAACAACATATTACATCTCACAACAAATGATAAAAGAGGCACATGATATCAATACTACATATACCTCACCCCATGAAGTTGGCTGAATAAGTGGATGCTCAGTTGTTGAATCTCACTACACCATCAAATTCGTGGCGTCGAGAGACATAAAATCGACTATCCACACTCGAGAATATGACACTGCTACTTCAATCTAGAAAATGGCTGAAAAATGGGAAGCTCTGTTGCTGAAATGGAAATCGTCATTAGATTCTGTTGCCAAGAGGTGTAAAATCGACAAAAAATTTGTCAAATTTTGACTCTGACAAGTTTGGGACCACAAGGAATCTTTTTGATGCCCCTCAAAAATTCGTGGGCAAGGTTTTGGCCCTCCGTCTGCTCATGGTTCCGCACTTGCAATAAAAAATATTATTCGTTCAAGAACGAGTCGGTTTTCTCCACGTCCTCCCTCTGCTTTTCTCATGGCTCCATTGGCATCCCTGTGCCCTCATCTCTTATGTATTCTGCATCATTCTCCATGGTTTCCTTGAGCCATTTGAATGGAATTTTATAAGAAAGTGTGAAGGTGAACAAGACAAAATGTGAGGTTGGCACATTGGTTTGCATAATCATATTAAGATACCTGTTGTTTGGAGGTTTTGGGTTCAAATCCCATTTACTCCTAATATTGTTTTAATGCCCAATTTTATTTTTAATATAATTTTTTCAAACTATATAATATATGGAATTCTTATGTCCATATTGTAACGACTCCCAAAAGCATGAGAATAAGACAAGAAATGGAGGTTTCACCATCCAAGGCCACTTGGGCCTAATTTGATGTGCCATTTAGCACCATGTTATTGGGCCATGTGGCAATCCCTCATTGGTCCACATAATATGCCACCTCTACCACCTACTTGTCAGTGTAGACTTGTCGTGTTACCACATCACCTTTTTGTGGGTCCACCTGTTTTGTTGGCTAGGATGTCACATTAGCTTTGTGGGTCCCACTAGGCCTATGAACAGATTTGAATCGGGACCTAAGTGATTAGCTCAAAATTAAAAGTTACAGGATTGGGTTGAAACTAGGATGGTTGTGTAGATCTCTTCTTCCTGATTCTGACGCCGCGAATGGTTCGAAAAACGGATATCGTATGAGGAAGATATTGCATTCTAATAGAAATGGAAAATAGGTAAAAAAATAGGCAAGACAGGTACAATGCTGATGTGGAAGGTACAGTCAGCAGTTTCAGGAATATCCTCCAGAAACATCCGATGACATCGTGCCAAGTGGCACCTTCAGATTCGCCAGTTTGACCTATATGGGGGTAAATCTCTTAATGGATCTAAAGTTAGACATTGTGTTTTTCTTTATTATTTATTTATTATTTAATATTATATATATATATAGATATATATATATATATATATATATATATATATATATATATATAGATATATATATATCTATATATATATATGTATTATATAATATAATATATATTTGATATATATTATAATTTAATTTAATTTTAAAAAACATATGAAATCCACATTAAATTACAAAGTACGTTGGATTTTTAATATATGCCAAAAAGTGCATATTGGGTTGGGGTGAGGGTCAGGTATTGAACCCAATACCTCTGCCTCCATAACCCAATGACAGCCACCAAGCCACCGACGAAGATTTTGAAAAGGCTTGGCTTTAATTAATACTTATCCCTTATGCACTCACTGACAGAGATTAAGCCACTAATTTCATATTAGTGCGCCATTAACACATTTAAGTGTTTCTTATCTATTATTTAATCTTCAGTTAAGGATGGCGAATATTCTAGAGGCGTCCCCAAATTTAGGCGGACTTCCACTTTTAGTGGAGTTAACTCATACATTTCCCAGATTTAGTGGAGAAAATTGGGGCAAAATTGATTGTGCTCTATCTTCAGCATCACTCAGCCAGATTTAGAAAATGTAGTCAATTTGACTATATTGGACATTCTAGGACCATTGGTAAATGTTGTAGAGCCATCAGAGAAATTTTGAGCATAATTTTACTTCAGAGAAGTTCCAAGGGCCACTAGGGCCACCAGGGGCCAATAGCAGAATGAGGCCTGGCCAGGGCAACTAGAGGCCATTCTCAGGAAAAAAAATAGTCATTTTTGGATGTTTCAAAAATTCGGGAGCCATTGGTGAGGTTTTTAGAGCTAGCATAGGAATTATGAGCATGATTTTTCTTCAGAAAATTTCCAAGGGCGACTAGGGCCACTAGGGGCCAGCAGGAGAATGAGGCATAGCCAGAGCAACCAAAGACCACTATTAGCAAACCAGTAGTATACTATGACTATATTAAACCTTATGAATACAATGTAAGGATTTTAAGAATATTTTGGAGACTTCTGAAGGCCAAGATGCTTCAAAGAAGTTTTCAGTGAGCCTAGAGCCACAAGGTGCCACCAGGTGTTGGACGCATAACCAGAGAAGCTGGAGGCCTTTTTCAGCAAGTAAATAGTCTATTCTGATTATTTTTGACATTATAAATCCAATGGAGGGATTTGCAGAGGCATTTATAGACTTCTAGAGCCAAATAAGCCACAGGGAAGTGTCGGGGTGCCTAGGGCCACCAAGAGTTGGAGGCCTAGATTGGGGAGCCAGAGCTCATTTGGTGAAAATGAAAATTCTATTTTGGATAACTGATATATATTGGAGATAGCAGAAAAGGTTTCAGGGACAAAAAAGGACTTCTAAGGGAGTTTGTGCCACAGAGAAGCTCAGGGAAGCTTAAGGGTACAGACAGAAGAGGTCAAGTCAAAGGGAGCCTAGGTCCATATCCAGAGAGATAACAGAAAATCCATGGGTATGATGGTATTCTAAACCCATTGGTACATCATAAAAAACCATTGGAGTTGATTTATTAACTTGTAAAATAAATTTTCCATCCTAATCCCAAAGAGCCAAGTCAATTGACGAAGGCTCAAGGAGATGTAGCCCACGACATTCGGGTGAAATCCTTTATTAAATGTGTTTTTATGCGTTGATGATTATTTTGCTGCAATTTATGCTTGTGGTACATGCTTAATATCAGCAAAAAAAAAAATTTAATTCCTCACACTTAAAGCATTAAAATAGTTTAAAACACACAACAAGTCAGCCACCCATTTCAGATAAGGTGGTATCAGAGCACTAGGTTACTTTCTTGACAGAGCACAAGTTTGCTTGCTTGCTTGTTTGACTTGAAATTTTTTTAACAATGCAAATAATTTAACTATTTGGGAATTTATTGATGCTTACAAGTTTGTGTTTGCTAGTGGTGAAGGGGAGCTACTACTAGCTAAGTCCAGAAGAGGACAATAAAGAGGAAGCCTGAAAGCATCCTTTTTACCCAAAGACCTCAATGCAACCCTTGAAGCACAAGAAATATTTTTTGCAAAAGAGGCTACTTGAAGAAGATATACAAGCTACAGAGAAGAGCTTGAATCTACAGCCAAATTGTTAAGACACTTTGTCAAATTGTTTTTGAAGCTTTGTGAATTTTTTTTGAAGTTATTTAGCTCATTTACATTATGATGACAATTTCATCAAGTGATATTTCTAAATCCTCCACCTTTACAAGACTCTTTGATAAAGAGATGAAGTGGGACTTTTACATCCTGACGGATATGGTGAAAATTTTATATGAAAATGGAAAGGAAAGCACCAAACTTCATGAACAATTGGTTGCTATGAAGAAAGAGAAACAAGGACTTCTTCAAAGAATGCATGAGATCGAGATGCAGCTCCATCATGCCAGAGAGGCCTTAACCAAGCACATGCTTGAAGTAGAGGTAAATCACTCAAATTTGTCTTCAATTTCCTCTTCAGATAGATGTGTAGGTTCATTTGAAAAAAACACTAGAGGTATAGGGTCCAAATTGATGTTAAAAATGGGCTATGAAGGCAAGGGTCTAGGAAAACATGCAAAAGGCATGATTGAGCCTATTATGGTTGAGGAAAGGCCTAAGAATTTTTGTCTAGGCTATGTTCAACCTTATGGTGAAAAATCCAAAGCCATGAAGGCACTTGAGTCAGTTCCAAGAATAACTTTTGTTGCAATTTCAAATCCTCTAACATGCAAAGTTTTTATGCAAGATGAATGCAATTTTTTGAAGCCTATGTTGCAACAAGATGTTTGTAGACATGAAACTTAGGGTGAGCAAGAGAGTTCTGACAGCTATAAAAACATGAAAATTGATGTTGGTCTTAAAAATAAAGTTGGAACCTCTTCAAGTTCATCTCCTCAAGAGGGTAAAAAATATGGACATGCAAAGAAACATTTGAGTTATAATTCTTCCCATAGTCATGTTGTTAATTATTATGTTAAGCATGAAAAATCTGCATGCATGAATGGAAGAAATATTTTTTGTTCCTATTGTGGTTTGTGTAACCATGAAGTTTCAATATGCTGGAAGAGAATGAAGGCATACAGGAAATAGTCGAAGCGAAGGAAAATTGAACAAAAGATGCAAAAGATTTGCACACATTGCCAGCAAAAGGGACATTTCATTGCCCAATGTTGTACATTGCATCCAACTAATCATCCCAAGCATTTGAAGCAAGAGGATAAAAATACTAGTGTAAATGGAACCAAAGATTAAATCATCGATGTGAGTCAAGATGATTCATAATAAGAATATTTTCAGTAGGAAAAATTGCCATGGAAGTGGCTTGGTAAGAAGTGGTTTGAATTCTTGACCCAGTAAGACATACGTTCATTTGTACATATGAGAATTTTAGTCATGTATGCATTTATTTATGTTGAAAACATACGTTTATATGAGCTACTTTTGATTGATGATCAAGGAAGTAATGTTTAGCTACCTTCAATTGAAGATTTCTCACCAAAAATTTCTGATTGAGCTCAAAGAAGCTACAATTCTTGATAGGATGAAAAGAGTGTCAAAGAGGGGAAGTGTTGACTACCTTCTAGTTGGGGATCAAAGGCACTAAGACAAGCAAGGCAAAGTGGATGGAGGTTGGAAAGTTGAGGGAGTTGTACTCTCATCTACTGAATAGGTAATCAAGTCTTTTGGGGTCCAAAAGATTCCCAATGAGGAGGAGTGACCAGATTTGGATTAGGACCTAAGTGATTAACTCAAAATTCAAAGTTACAGGATTGGGTTGAAACCAAGATGGTTACATAGATCTCGTCTTCCTGATTCCAGCGCCGTAAACGGTCCGAAAAACCGATATCATATGAGGAAGATATTTTGTTCTGATCGAAATGGAAAACAGGTAAAAAAATGAGCATAAGAAGTACATTGCTGATGTGGTAGGCACAGTCAGTAGTTGCAGGAATATCCTCCAGAAACATCCAAAATTCCACGTCATTTTCGTGGATATGTATTATGGTAATTAGCCCGTGATAATAGTGCCAAAAGGTTCATATTGGGTACAAGGTCAGGTATTGAACCCAAGACCTCCACCCCCGTAACCCAATGACTTAACCACCAAGCCATTGGCGGAGATTTTGAAAAGGCTTGGCATTAATTAATACTTATCCCTTATGCAGTGGCCGATGGAGATTAAGCCACTAATTTTTTATTAGTGCGCCATTAACACATTTAAGTGTTTCTCATCTATTATTTAATCTTTAGTTAAGGATGGCAGAGATTATGGAGGCATCCCCAAATTTAGGCGGACTTCCAATTTTAGTGGAGTTAACTGGCAGAGTTTCCAGATTTAGTGGAGAAAATTGGGGCAAAATTATTTGTGATCTATCTTGAGCATCACTTAGCCAAATTTCGAAAATGAATAGTCAATTTTGACTATATTGGGCATTCTAGAGAAATTTTTGGGTTTTACAGAGCCATCATAGAACCTATGAGTGTGATTTTTCTTCAGAGAAGTTCCAAGGGCCACGAGGGCCACGAGGAGCCAACAACAGAATGAGGCCTAGTCAAGGCAGCTAGAGGCCATTCTCAGGAAACCAATAGTCATTTTTGGAAGTTTCAGACATTATGGAGCCATTGGTTAGGTTTACAGAGCCAGCAGAGGACTGCTAAGTGTGATTTTTGTTCAAAAAAGTTCCAAGGGCCTCTAGGGGCCAGCAAGAGAATGAGGCATAGCCAGAGGAACGAGAGATCATTCTCAGCAAACCAGTAGTATATTATGAGTATATTTAACCTTCTGAATATAATGGAAGGATTTGAAGAAGCTTTTGGAGACTTTTGAAGGCTAACATGCTTTAGAGAAGTTTTCAGTGAGCCCAGAGCCATAAGGTGCCACCAGGTGTTGGAGGCGTAACCAGAGCAGCTGGAGGCATTTTTGAGAAAGTGAACGGTATATTATGACTATTTTTGACATTATAAATCCAATTGAGGGATTTTCAGAGTCTTTTAGAGACTTCTAGAGCCAAAGAGGCCACAAGGAGGTTTCGGGGTGCTTAGGGCTAATAGGAGTTGGAGGTCTAGATTTGGGAGCCAAAGCTCATTTGGAGCAAACGAACAGTCTATTTTGGATAACTAATATATAATGGAGACAGTAGAAAATTTCTTAGGGATAGAAAATGACTTCTAAGGGATTTTTTTCCACAGAGAAGCTCAAGGAAGCTTAATGGCACCGATAGAAGAGGTAAAGTCAAAGGGAGCCTAGGTCCATATCCAAAGAGATAACAGCCAATATAGGGGTATGATGGTATTCTAAACCCATTGGTACAACATAATAAACCATTGTAGTTGAGTTAGTAACTTCTGAAATAAATTTTCAATCATAATCCCAAAGAGACAAGTCAATTGATGAGGGCTCAAGGAGACGTAGCCCACGACATTTGGGTGAAATCCCTTATTAAATTTGTTGTTATGTATTGATGATTATTTTTCTGAAATTTATTTTTTTTGTACATGCTTAATATCAACCAAAAACAAATTTTTAATTCCTCACACTTAAAGTGTTAAAACAATTTAAAACACACACACATGTTTCAAGTATTGAATTCCACATTATCAAGCATAAGCAAGATGTTAATTTGTTTAACTAAGTGGGAGGTGCTTAGATAGCATAACAAGTCAACCACCCATTTCAGATCAGCCTACCACATGTCATCCATACAGCCTGCCTCATGACATAATTTTGACTTTGACTTGTATTTTTGTGGTTTGGTACAAACTTCAAACTGCAACAACTTTCTCATACATACTTGGATTTGAGTGTCGTTCACACCATTGGAATCGGAGTGATGAGCACTAAAATATTTTCCTAGTTCCAAATCATTATGACCACTTTTAATTTTGACTATTTTTTAGCGATCTTAGTCTCCTGTGGGTGTCTGGCACCACCTGGATCAATCCTCCCCACTGAGGTGATTTTTTTCCACCAAAAGCATGAAAAAAAATTGCAACTTCTTTGTACCTCATGTGCACCACAAGTTTCCTAAAAGGTCACCATTCATTCTCCTTCACCTTTGTTCTCTGGAGCCATAAGCAATGAGCGGACACTTTCATCCTCTACAAACCTATAGTACATTCTTCTTACACATTTCATGCTCAATTACATGACCAACTATGACCCAAGCATCCCATACTTTCCATGAGTTTATAACTCATACTCTGTGGTCAAGTTTACATTAAAATGGAATCAATACCCTTGCTATCAATACAAGGCCAAATCATCATTGTTGCTTAACACGTGATGGAAAACAAATCATCACTTTTACATTTTAAAGTAGAACACATGATTTACATTTATAAGGAAAAAACAAACTGCCACACCTAGAAAAACCATCTCTCACTTATCAAAGTGAATGGGTCATCTCTCTGTGGCGCATTTTCTTATCGAACAATTATTTAAAATGGTTCATGTATGAACACTTGGTCCTTAAGACACTACTCTAGATGGAGCCTCCAACATGTGGCTTTTTGATGACCACTTATGTCACAATGACTGCAATGAGTCTTCTTCCTCCAAACCTGCTTTACCTTCCTATTTTCCTGTGAGGGAGAAGGCCTTTCATGCCTCATCCTCTTTCATGTTGTAATTCTCTTCCAACACCCATCAAATACATGGTTATGTAACCCACAAAAACTACATGTTTTTTGATGCCATGATTTATGTTGATTAGTAGCAACATGCTTGTAATCAAAATGAACACTAGAATACATAAAATTTTTATACCTCTCTTTTTGGTCTCTGGTGCAACCATGGTGATAAGAGCTTGCTTCAGCTCTTTATTCACAATGTGTGTTGTCATAGGATGATGGTGAAGTGTTCCCATCATTCTCTTTCCCTAATGGTTTCAACCTTGTATTGGAAGCTTTTAATACCTTCGAGCATTGTCCTTCAATGTATCCCAAACCTGTGAATCAAGGTCTCTGCACCACCTCCAATGGCTAAGTTGTCCCTTCATCATTCAAACCAAGTCCTCCTCCTTTATATCCCATTTTGGTAAGGAGTCTCATGGTAGTTCTTATAATGGGTATCTCCACGTTTCCAACATAAATAATAGTATGTGAAGATGAAACTGAAGAGAAATCAACATTGTTTACTAGGGAAAATTTTAAGGATGGAAAATTGTCTTGAAGTTTAAAAACATTGGCGAATATCACTAGTCCCTAATATGCAAACTATAAAATGTTTATTGATATGTTTGTAAAATTATTCGAATTTATAATGATTTTATAAATAGTCTTTATATAATGTTGGCGATTTTTAAGGTAAAATAATTTTAAATTGTAGAATTTGGGTGAATCATTTTTATAATAATGGAAATTAGCGAACATTGTTTTTTGAAAACTCATGGGAATTAGCCCACCTGCGAATCTTAGCCCCTAAAATTTTCCGTTTTGTTTACCTCAATTGTTGATTCAAAAACATGTGATGATGGCTTCAACTTATGGAAGACCTCTTATGCAGCTCGCAATTGAAGCTACAATCTCTGCTTCTCTTATTTCTATTCTTGTAGTAGCCTCCTTAATTAAGCATTCTCTTCCCGAAGACTCTGGTTGATCTCCTCATTCAAATGATGAGAAGACAATGAAGGAGACGTATAAGATGCATAAGCACTGGACTATGTGGATGAAACATCGTTCTCTGGTCTTCCTTTCTCCTCTTCCTTTATTCTCTTTTCATAAGCGTCGTACATTATGTCCACCATTTTGGACATCCTCATCATGGCCTCGTACATGCCTTTGTCATCCTCCATTTTTGCACATTCAATCGTTGTTCATGCTCACAATTCACATCAGCAAGAAGACCACTCTAATAGCACTTGATCTGGGTCTGTCTACTACCGTATTTACCCATTATCTTTTTCTTCTATGATGTGGTTAGAATCACACTAAAAGGAGCATTAAAAGAACAGACATGCATGCTTTAAGCAATAGGAAACAAGACAACCATCATCAACATAAGAATACGAGACGTTGATAACAAAGTTCACCCAGTGTGGGCTACATCTCTCGGCACAATTTCAAAATCGGGTAGGCCACTTCATATAGTGCTAGAAATGGTGATGTTGTACATGGAATATGTTTTCTGTCATACAGGGATATATGCCATCAACATGAGTGTCTTGTCTCTCCAAGATACGTTTCTCTATAGGAACTCTCACTCACAATAGACCTTCTATCAACATGAAATAATCTCACACAAGGTGACGATGAGGATCCCTTCAATAAGGTTACATAGAGATCATAATGATCCATGGTGAATACATCTCACATGCAGTAGAAACCTAGATCCCACAACATACACCAAGCAAGGATCTAAACAACATATTACATCTCACAACAAATGATAAAAGAGGCACATGATATCAATACTACATATACCTCACCCCCCGAAGTTCGCTGAAGAAGTGGATGCTCAACTACTGAATCTGGTCACACCACTGAATTCGTGGCATCGAGAGGCATAAAATCGATTGGGCATACTCGGGAATCTGACACCGTCACTCCAATTTGGAAAATGGCCAAAAATGGGAAACGCTACTACTAAAACAGAAATCGCCATTGGATTCCTGTCATCGAGAGGTGTAAAATCGACATAAAATCTATCAAATTCTGACTCCAGCAACTGTGGGACCTCAAGGAATCTTTTTGATTCCCCTCAAGATTGCCTGGGCAAGGTTCTTCACCTACAATAAAAAAATATTATTCATTGAATAACGCGACAGTCTTCTCCACATCCTCCATCCACTTTTCTCATGGCTCCATTGGCCTCCCTATGCCGTCATCTCTCATGTATTCTCCATCATTCTCCATGGTTTCCTTGAACCATTTGAATGGCATTTTATAACAAAGTGTAAGGGTGAATAAGACAAAGTGTGAGGTTGGCACATTGGTTGGAATAATCATATTAAGATACGTGTTGTTGGGAGGTTTTGTGTTCAAATCCCATTGACTCCTAATATTGTTTTAAAGCCCAATTTTAGTTTTAATATAGTTTTTTCAAACTATATAATATATGGAATTTGTATGTCCATATTGTAATGACTCCCAAAAACATGAGAATAAGACAAAAAAATGGAGGTTGCATCATCTAAGGCCACTTGGCCCTAATTTGACTTGCCATTTGGCACCATGTGATTGGGCCATGTGGAGAGCCCTTATTGGTCCACATCATATGCCACGTCTAACACCTATTTTCCATGTGACAAATTGTGGTGCTGCCACATCACCTTTTTGTGGGTCCACATGTTTTGTTGACTAGGATGCCACATTAGATTTGTGGGTCCCACTAGGCCTACCACATGTCATCTATATGGCCTGCCACATGGCAGAATGTTGACTTTGAATTTTTGTTTTGTTTTTTGGTACAAAATTCAAACTGCAATAACTTTCTCATACAAACTCGGATTTGAGTGTCGTTGACACCATTGGAATTGAGGTGAAAAGCAATACAATATTTTCCTAGTTCAAAATCATTCTGAACACTTTGAATTTTGACCCTCTTGGTCTCCTGAGGGTGTCTGTAGCCACCTGGATCACACACTTATGATGTAATAATCTAAAAATTTATATGAAAAAAATATGTTTTTAAATAAAAAGGAAAACAAAAACTAGATTTAACCCCTATGTATGTATTTTTTCACTACAAGATCTCATTATCTGTATATAGATTGAATTTTATTTTGAGAACTTCATAAAATTTATTTATAGTGGTTGAAAGTAAAGTTTTAACAAAATTACAATTAACATGATAAAAAATAATTAGTTCAACTTATGGGAGGGGTTGCATGGGAGTCATATTTGTGGGAATGAAACTATCTTCAGTTAGAATGGGCTTTACATAATCTTAGTGATAGCATCTCATTAGTGGGAAGATTTTTCTTTCATCCAACATTGAGGATGACCCCAACCTAGGTTTCGGCCACTTCCAAAAAAACAAAAATAAAAAGAGTAATTAGTTCAATGCTATAATTTATTTTTTTACACAAAGTATTTGCAAAATATAAAATAATTACATAATAAGTTAAGTTCATAAGAATACTTATTTATGAATAATAATTAAATTTATATGAAATATTTATGAATTTAGTTCACACATCTTCAAATATTTTTACTAACAAACATAAGAATTCTAATATTGCTTTAAAATCTCTAATCTCTAATCTTGATAATGAATTATATTGGTTTCATTAAAAAATATTGATTCAAAATGGATCTTGTTAGAGTCAGTT
Source organism: Pinus albicaulis (assembly GCA_034641835.2). NCBI lineage: Eukaryota > Viridiplantae > Streptophyta > Pinopsida > Pinales > Pinaceae > Pinus > Pinus albicaulis. The sequence goes on along the minus strand of CM076572.1, from coordinate 69,108,439 downwards.
GATGAGTGATAAAAAATATCTCTTTTGAGAGTTTTCCATCATGTCATTAGTAAAAAAAAAAATTCTTTTTCAGTAAGTTTTCAGCAATAATTTTGGTCACTAAAGAATTCCTATCTTGATATGATGCTCCTTCACATCATTTCATCATCGTTTAGAGGTCTAGAGTCAGGTTGCTCCATTTCATATAGGTCAAATTTAGGGTCAAAACTACCCATGGAAAAATCTTCCGTTTTTCACTGAAAATAAGGCAATGAAACCTCCATTTCATTCATAAATGTCTAGTTGAAGGAGAAAGTTGGTTTTCATAGTTCAAAATAAACTATGCATGCCATAAGAATATCCTATTCTATTTTTGTATTCAAGAAGAAATGAAGAGCTTTGCTAAATAAAATTATTTCAAAACCACATACTTATAAATGTTTTATTCTTCAACAATTTGAAAAATCACTCTCAAGACCATAGGATTTAATCCTATGTGTTATCCTCCACTACCCATGTGACACATTGCATACTACTACCCGTCACTTATCAAAGTCATATCGCATTCATTATGCCCTTACCCCACCATTGATTTAACTCCGCCATACATTAACCATCTCCCATCTTACCATTCATCGACCGCATCAAAATCTAATCCAACGATCCACATGCGACTTCGGCCCCTCTTCATCATCTGAAACTTAACATCGAGGGTGTGGGGTCCGAAAAGGGTGGTTTCAAAACCTGACCCCACTGCTAAGTGTCAAGTGCATATGATTTCGCACCCCCCCCCCTCATAAAATTGTTTACTGCCGATGTACCCCTCTGAAATGCCGCTTATCGGCAGGATGAAACCACTGCTCCACCTGTTACACTAAAAACTGTCACCTTGACATTCTAGTAACTGTATGAGCTCATTAACACTCATACATACCTCATCTGAAAGTCTTACAACCTTTACTCCTCATGTCAATCCTTGAAACAAGAAGAAAAACCCTAAAAACCTCTGAAAGAATGGGTACGCAGGTAACATTAAGCCTGCCTGCATTCCTAGCTTGGGTACGCAGGTAATGCATGGCTTACCTACATTCCAAAATGCAGTTTTCCTTAAGAATGCCTACATACCCCCTCCAAACTCAAAAAAGTGAGAAAGTAAAGTTAAAAAGTTGGTTTGAGGTCAATTCTAGAAGGTTCTAGATGATAATTTTTGGGGATGAGTACGCTTTGATAAGGTGCATGTATCCCTCACCTTAAGGAACTAATCCCTTGATGTGAGGAGTCTATCCCTTTGAAGGAGGATTCCATCCCTACAAAGGTGGAATCCTAACCTCCTCATCTGCTCTATAAAAGGAGGCATTCGGTAGCCTCAAAGGGTTAGATTTTGGAGATTGAGAATTGGAGTTTAAGCTTTAGTGTGTGATTGAGTTGAAGTGCTGTTGAGATTTAGACTTCTTTCTCCTGAGCTTTTGAGAGGAAAGATCACATAACTCTTTGTGCTCCTAGAGGAAGAGTGCAAGACTTATCAAAGTAGAGGAGACTCCTGCTTCGCACCCCGGGAAGGCCTTTCAAACATAAAGGCTAAGGTTGTAAGGTTCTTCTGTATATTTTAAGATTAATACAATCAAGTTTTGTTTTTCTCAATAAATTGTCGTTCGATTGTTTATTTCAATAAGCTGTCGTTTGATCATTTATTTCATATATTCCTTGATCACTATGATAGGTATGTTTTATAATTATTTGTTATACAGGTGCTATTTAATATTTGCTTGTTTGTGATTGCATGTTGACAAAAGACGATACTTTCTAGCAATGAAAGAAATTTTTTTGCGATAGAAGGATTATTGTTGCGACGAAAGAACTCTTGTTGCGACGGAAGGATTATTGATGCGATGGAAGCTTTACGACCACAAATAAGCATTTGGATCTAAGGTAGGATCGACACCTTCATAGCATTTATTTGTAAAACGAATATATTTAGAGAAAGACAAGCTTAGTTGTTTTTTTGTTGCTAGATTGTCTTCTGACACTAGGGAGATCGATCTTGTTCGCAAGATCAATTTATCCGGCCAACAAATTGACGACTCCGCTGGGGAAAGAGCTTGTTGTTTTTGGTTCTCTTTTATTTTGATTTGAGGAAAAAATTTTCCTGCTTTTTGATTGATGGATATGTGCCTGGGTAGCTTAGGTTTTCTCTATTTTTGAAAATTTTGAAATATTTTATGTTTTTCTTGAACTTTTCTAGGGACCACACTTTGTTCTTTTGTGCAGTGCGGGCAGTTTCGCACTTTCCTTAAGTAAACAGTGCGGGACCGCATCTGTTACTTTTGGGGACTGTGAACCCTGTTAAATTTTTTGAAAAACTTTATATTTCTTTTTCCAAGTTTAGTTTAGATTTGATTTAGGATTCTTAGCATCTACCCAGATCTGTATTTTTGTGTCAAAAATCTCTTGTTTCTAAATTTCTTTCAGCAATTTTTCATCTCATCAATCTCTGTTAATTGGGTGTTTTGAATCTCTTTTTTGAGAAATTCTTAATTTGATTTCCTTTGTTCATTACTTGGAGGTTTGTCTCAGTCTTTTCACAATTTTGCATCTTTTTTCTTTTGTTTTTGCAAAAAAAATTCCCCTATGAGTGTTAATCACCTTTGAGTGTTTTTTGATCTTTGGAACTCTCACCCAATTTTCTTGACTTGCACTTGATTGGTTCTTAGATTACATTAGAATCATCTTGTGTTTGAGAATTCTCTTGCATAGATCACATTTGCATAATTATAATTCTCATTTTCAGAATATGAATGAAAAATGTGCATAGATTACATTTGCATACTTTTCATGTGAATTGTGCATAGATTACAACTGCATAGTTTACATTCTGAAAAATCAATCATAGATTTAGATCAGTTTTCTTTGATTTGAATTTAGATTTTTTTATGCTTTTTTTAAAGACACAAAAATAAAAAATTGTTTTGGAATTGATTTGCATTAGTTTTTCTTGATGAAATTAGTGCATTAGAGAATTTGTTATATTTTCTCTTAGTGATCAATTTTTTCATTGTTGGAAGAAAATGGAAACTCTCTCCTTACTTTAGTTAGGATTCATCGAATTGAAAAGATTACATTATCATATTCGATTGCATTCAGTTTTGGGTCGGGTCATAACACCATTGGTTTCATATCCATTTACCCTTTGAGTAATAATAGCCTAAATAACACAGCGCTTAATTAAAATTCATCTAGTAATTTTTACATTTTTAGGGCTCTTTCCACCAATCTAGCTCAGGATTAGTGCTTTGGAATAGGTTGTAGTTAAATTTCCAAAGCAACTAAAACAAACAAGTAGATAAATCTTGCGGTAGGAAATAAATCCAATTGTAATTGGTACAATCTGGGAAGCTTCTCTTAAAGAAGTCAATCACGAGATCATGTCCGAACCTTTGAAACAATCAATTCTGTTTCATTGGGAAAGATAGAAGATTTTGCGCGCATTACAAATGGTAAACCTCAGATTAACCATTGTCGAGGAGCCTGGGGTCACTTGTCGGTAAACCTCGGATTAACCATTTCGAGGAACCTTCAAGGGGATTGAGCTTTGTTACTCTGCCCTTGCACGTGGGATCAGATCGTAGACTGTTCCCCCAGTTGTATTTGTTACTATTGGTAACCTTAGTGTCCAAAAACTTAAGATTATTTCCTAAGGTGACGGTGAAGGAAAGATCTCACTGTACCTGGAGCAGACGTCGACTAGACTCACTTGGACTCTCTGGGGGGTTCTCTTCACTCGAGATGGTTTTGTGAAGAAACTTGTGCCAGTCTGTTTCATTAAGCAGGTTGTCGGGGTAACTGTTCCAACCGCCCTTTCTGTATTAAATCCTACGATGTTGGATTTCATCACCAACTAGTGTTTTTAGTACGGGAAGTTACTGTTTGTGTGTGGTTTGACTCCTAGATTTGATAGCGCGTGTTAATTTGTTTGTTTTTACTTTTAGAGACCATAGGTGTGAATTGTGAATTTTAATAGTTAGGTGTGAATTGTTAATTGTTAATTGTTAATTTTAGTTTTTAATTTGTTAATAAAATTCACTGAAGTTGAATAGAATGGCAACTGTTCCGGAATTTACCAACCAAGGAACCCCTCTTAACGAGAATCCTAGTACTTTTCCTTGCTTTGGAAATGTTGGTCCTCCTTATATGGCTACTTTTTCATTACCTGGATTTACAATAGGTTTACCAATATGGTTATTTTCAACTTCGTTGGCCCCAAATACTCCAATTGTTCCACCTCAACCGGATGCTTCACCTCAACAGAGTTCACCATCTCAACATCACCAACCTTCTGTTGACCCTTTACCTTCTTCGCCTAATATTTCTTCCTCCATTTCTTCATCTTCGCTTGGTAAAAGCCTTGACGCTAGTAACCAGGTGGCGAAGAAGAAGAAAGGGAAGAAGAAGAAGAATAAGAATAAAGATAAGAAAGAATTCAACCAACCAACCATGGATGTAAGTGTTAGTTGTGTTGAGGAAACCTCCAACATGCATCGTAAACCCAAATACCCTTGCAGGCTTTGTAAGGGTGACCACTTCCTTATCAATTGTCCTGGTATTCCAAAGGTCTTGGAAGTATGGTCAGAAAAATCTCATCAACTTTCTGTTAATCCATCAACCAGTGATAGTCAGGTTCTTGGGAAAAAGGGTAAAGTTAGGTTTCCTTGTAAGTTATGCAAAGGGAGTCATCAAACTCACATTTGCCCTCACATGGATGAAGCCTCAAAATTGTTGGAAAACCTTACTGTTCCACAACAAGAATTTCCAACTGGTTATCGTAAAATTTCTCCCAACCTACCGTCAACTGACGGAGTGATTGATCTAATTTCAAGTACAGTCGATCCCACTCTTCCATTGGAGAGTGAAACTCATATCACTCAGGTTGATGATCCATTAGTTGATCAAGTGGTCGATTCAATTTCACATTCGGTCGATCCCATTCTCCCTGTAGAGAGTGAACTTCATATCACTTAGGTTCTTCTTGTTACATCAGATTCTTCTACGCCGGGGGGAATTTCACCTGTTTCTACAGAACCCCCTCCAAGTATTGAGGTCTTTTCCTTTGATTGGGATAGACTGACAGAACCTCGTCTTCCTTCCTCCATCCCTTTCCAAATCATTGTGAAGTTTGGTGATAGGGACATACACCGCACACAGGTAGATGAAGGTGCTTCTGTTAGTATTTTATCCTCAACTGCTTGGAAAGCTTTGGGTTCCCCTCAGCTTGTGCCTATTACGCAGAATCTGAAAGCTTTTAACAGAACCATTAGTGAACCTTTAGGGATCCTTCCCAAGTTTTCTATTACTTTGGAAGGTAAAACTGTCTGTATTGATCTTATGGTAGTTCGAGGTCCCTTGGATTTCAATTTACTCCTTGGGCGAGACTATGTTTATGCAATGAAAGCTGTCGTATCGACACTCTTTCGCGTGATGTCTTTCCCTCACAATGGGAATATTGTGACTGTAGACCAGCTTTCATTCCCTAGTCTTGTTTCGACTACCAATAATATGACACCCCTAAATGTTCCTGATTCTAAAGTGGTATCTACCTCGCCACGGGTTAATTATGTGGCAACTAGTCCCATGTTTTCAGTTACCGATGTAAGCGAGCCTCTCACTGTTTTCTCGTCTTCCTTTGACTTAGATCCGGTAATTGACATGGAAAACTCTATGGGATTATTTGAACGTGATGTTCTTATCCCTTTTGAGTCCCTTGACATGTGTTCCTTCCAGAGAACTATTCTTCCTTTTGATGAAGACCTCTTGGAAGCCATGATCAAGGTGTGTCCATTGATATGTGTTTCTTCTAGTTGGAAGACATGAATCAGTTTATGAGGATGGTTCTTGTTACTGAGTCAACCTCGTTAAAAATGAATCGTATGAGTTGAGTTCTTCTCCTGCACAACTCTGCGAAAAATGAATTAGTGTGGTCGAGGATAGTTTCTTTTCATCGTGTCAACCTCATTAAAATGAATTAGGTATTTGGATGTGCTTCCTTTTACTATGTCAACCTCATATTAAAAATGATCCTGCAAGAGGGTTATATATAGATTGTAGAAATTATATGTGAGATACTTTACCGAAGTCAACTCGTCAAAAAATGAATCAATGAGTCGGGAGATAGTTCTCATCGAGTCAACCTCGTTAAAAATGAATCTTATGAAAATAGTTCTTCGTGTAATGAGCATAAAAATGAATCGGGGCTTGGTCGAGGATAGTTCCTTTACTCCGCTCAACCCTTAAAAATGAATTAGGCAGGAGGATAGTTCCTTTTACTGTGTCAACCTCGTTAAAAAATGAATCAGTGGCCCGAGGATAGTTCCTTTTACTGTGTCAACCTCGTTAAAAAATGAATCAGTGAGTCCAAGGATAGTTCCTTTTACTGTGTCAACCTCATTAAAAAATGAATCAGTGAGTCCGAGGATAGTTCCTTTTACTGTGTCAACCTCGTTAAAAAATGAATTAGTGAGTCTGAGGATAGTTCCTTTTACTGTGTCAACCTCGTTAAAAATGAATCAGTTAGTCAAGAGCATAGTTCCTTTTCTTGTGTCAAGCTCATTTAAAAAATGAAACAAGCTTCCAAGAGGACAAACTTTTCCCCCGTGTCAACCTCATTAAAAAATAAATCAGTAGGTAGAGAGTAGATTAATAGATTAGAAATAAGTAGGTTCTGAGGATGGTTCCTATTACTAAGTCAACCTCGTAAAAAATGAATCAGGTATGAGGAAAGTTCCTTTTCCTATGTCAACCTCATTAAAACATGAATCAGTAGGTTATATAGGTAGATTGTAGAAAGTATATACGAGGATAGTTTCTTTTACGGTGTCAACCTCGTTAAAAAATGAAACATGTAGGTGAGGATAGCTCCTGTTACTGTGTCAACCTCGTTAAAAAATGAAACATGTTGCCATGAGCATAGTTCTTTTCCTGTGTCAAGCTCATTAATAAATGAAACAAATCCTCCCCTAATTGAGTTGAGTCTTTGACTAGATCTTGTAAATGTTAATTCATATATTTAGGTTAGTTATTTCAATTTTTTGCATAATTTTCTTACAGTTTTAGGTCGGGTCTTTCATATTATCTCGTAAATGAACCTTATTTCCATCCAGATATTAATTACCAGCAGTGTACTTAGTTGATTGAAATGAAGTCGGGGCCATGCGTCGTGAAGAGGCTAGTGTACTGCCATAGTTTTTTTGTCTGCTTCAAGCTTGTGTAAAAATGAAACCACTCTGAAGCATAGTTTTTCTCTTTTTCAAGCTTTTGTAAAAATTAAACCTATCTTGAGTCAATTTCGATTATTTTCAAGACTCGTTAAACTCATGAAAATCCCGAGATTATTTTGCTATATTTCATTCTCGTAAAACACATGAAAATGCCGAGTTCTTTCCATCTTTTCCTCCTCGTTAATTAAATTGAAAGTTGGCCACAGGAGTACATTTTTATCCCTTTTTCGAACTCATTAAAACTTATGAAAAATTGAAAACCATGAGTACATTTTTATCCCTTTTTCGAACTCGTTAAAATTTACAGAAAAAGAGAAACATTGGAGTCCTCTTTTAAGCCCTTTTAAGAGTCTCTAAACATGAAAAGATTAAGCGAGCACTTGATTATTCGAACTCGTTAAAGTAAATGAATGATCGTCCCTTCGCATAAGTTTACCACTTTTACAGCATCAAAATGGACTATTTACGAAAAAGGTATATGTTGATTAACACGTCAATAGAGTTCTCTCCGAATTATTTTATCATTTTTCGGGCTCGAGAGACTAAATTTACGAAAAATTACCCCCAGGGAGTCTTCTTAAGTTTTTTCTTCTGACTCCCTAAAATTGAAAAAACACCGAGTTTCTCTTATACTAGGCTCGTTAAAATTTAACAGTAAAGGACCTGTTCAATTTTAAATAGGAATGAACCACTCCTTCTTAGTGTTTGAATCTTAAACCAAGTTGGACTCATCCAAAGGATGAGCTTATAAACAAGAAAATGTTATCCTCCTCAAGCTTGTCAAAAATAAAAAGGTACTTGCCAAAAATGGTGGGGGAAAAAGAGAGAAAAATGAACCTGTTTGATGTATTTTGATTATTCGAAACCACTCTTGAACACAACACTTTTTCACCTGGGTTGGGAAATCCTTTTCCTAATAGTTAATCAAACCATTTTGAAAGTCTTCAGCTGGTTTATGGGTATTAGCTTTGGGACAATTGTCACCAAGCCATCTGCAATGTCGTTATGTGTTCAAGAGGACAGGTCAAACAAACCATTCATCTGCAAAATATTTGTCTTCCATTTTGACCATCCCCGAGTTATTCCTTGCCAATATATTTCTTCAAAACTTGATCTATGATTTTGTGTTGTGGGCTTGCCTACGACGGATCACTTTCTATCGACAACAACTCATTATCTAGGAAGTTGATCCAGAAATTGTCAGTACTTTGAAATCTGCATGCCTCAATGGTAGGTTTCTTGCCTTCGACGACAGGTTGCATCATTGACCTTCGATCGAATGATTCCGTGATGTGTTTGACTTCAGCTCATTCATTCACATTTCATGGATTGTAATGAGTACTTTGAGAGCCATTGACAGTACTGGTGGTTTCTCTCACAGTTGTTAACAGTTTACATCATTGACTAATAATCAAGTGGTTTCTACCATGTTTGACTTCGACACATTCATTCACATGGATAGAATTGTATTAGTTTGAGATGCGGAAATCAATACCTGGATCTATTTTCCACCATCGAGGATGTGAGGAGTTTTATTATTATATAGTAGACTATTCATTACAGATGGCTGTGCCCATGTTGTGTCTACACTGATGTAATAGTAAAATAATTTTTGTATCAAAACAAGTTTAGTTAGTTTTTGATTTGAGTATGTGAATGCCTACCTCAGTGATGATATGTATACATATATATTTTGCATTGAATCTTTTTACAGGTTCTGACTGGAGTGTCCATAGGATGATCCTTGAAATGATAAAGTACTTCACTCTTCATATATGACAGCATTCCATCTTCATCTATTTTACTTCACACTTTAGGGGAAATCACACTAAAAAATTGCCACTCGAATTATGCTAATTTTATCACCATTAACACTCATACATACCTCCTCCGTAAGTCTTACAACCTTTACTCTCATGTCAGTTTTTGAAACAAGAAGAAAAAACCCTAAAAGCCTCTGAAAGAATGGGTACGCAGTAAATAAGCCCGCCGTGTTCTTGGCTTGGGTACGCAGTAATGCATATTTACCCGCATTCCAATGCAATTTTCTTAAGAATGCCTGCATTCTCCAAACTCAAAGCGAAAGTAAAGTTAAAAAGTTGGTTTGAGGTCAATTCTAGAAGGTTCTAGATGAGAATTTTTTGGGATGAGTACGCTTTTATAAGGTGCATGTATCCCTCACCTTAAGGAACTAATCCCTTGATGTGAGGAGCCTATCCCTTTGAAGGAGGATTCTATCCCTTCAAAGGTGGAATCCTAACCTCCTCATCTGCTCTATGAAAGGAGGCATTGGGTAGCCTCAAATGGTTAGATTTTGGAGATTGAGAATTGGAGTTCAAGCTTTATAGGTGATTGAGTTGAAGTGTTGTTGAGATTCAGACTTCTTTCTACTGAGCTTTTGAGAGGAAAGATCACATACATCTTTGTGCTCCTGGAGGAAGAGTGTAAGACTTATCAAAGTAGAGGAGACTCCTACTTCGTACCCCGGGAAGGCTTTTCAAACATCAAGGCTAAGGTTGTAAGTTTCTTCTGTTATTTTAAGATTAATACAATCAAGTTTTGTTTTTCTCAATAAATTGTCATTCAATTGTTTATTTCATAGATTCCTTGATCACTATTATAGGTATGTTTTATAATTATTTTTTATACAGGTGCTATTTAATATTTGCTTATTTGTGATTGCAAGTCGACAAAAGACGACACTTTCTTGCGACGAAAGAATTCTTGTTGCGACGAAAGGATTATTGTTTCGACGAAAGAACTCTTGTTGCGACAAAGGATTATTGATGCGACGGAAGCACTAAGACCGCAAACAAGCATTTGGATCTAAGGTAGGATCGACACCTTCATAGCATTTGTAAAATGATTATATTTAGAGAAAGACAAGCTTAGTTGTTTGTTTGTTGCTAGATTGTCTTCTGACACTAGGGAGATCGATCTTGTCCACAAGATCGATTTATCCGGTCAACACCACCTGCCATTCATGTCATGACACATGGAATATGTCACTGTCAAGTCAAATAATTCCCGTCCTCCTATAACTGTTAGCGTATTAAATATAATTGTTAACCGTTAGGCTAACGTACACGCGCCCTTTTCAAAAATAATTAAGCTATATTGCTTATAAATTCATCACTAAAAACCTGTTCAACCCTTCATTTTCATTCACTCTACTCTCAAACAACAGAATTACCAATTCACATTTATTTCTAGAACTCCATAAATCAACCTAACCACCGTTCAAAGCATCCTTTTGCAAGTGTTGATATTCTTCTAATCTGCAAAGTCTTCTCTTGCCTCAACTCTTCACTCTATTTTCTCCATCGAAATTATTTCTTCACTATTTCACAAAGCCAATCATGCCTCCAAAGAACAAAAGACTAGAAGAACCAGTAAGTCTGCTACTAGTCCCTCTAATTGACTTTCATCACATACCGTTAGCAGAAAAACACCATAAAATCCATGAAACCCTTCGTGAACTTGAGTTATTTGAACTGTATTATTGGTTAGAGGAAAAAATCTTAGATAAATATGATGATATAGGATTATGGGATTCTAACCTTCCACATTATATATTTCCTCACACCCATAGTGCTCCAAAATTTGTGAGAAGATGTCAAGCCTAGTATATGCCCAACCAAAGAGCTATTATTGCTCCTACAAGAGAGATTTTAGTGACCATCTCTGCCCAAACCATTGAAAAAATGATGCAAGCCCCCATGACAGAGAATGCCACTCCGTTTTCTCAAGAATTATTGATTGAAATATATCAGGAATTATATTTTGCAAAAATATCTCAAACCTTAATTTGTTTATGACTGAAAATGATCCATTACCCAAGAATAACCCTCCATTTCCATCATCCATTTTCCCTGAAATATCCAAACAAATAATCATAGTTATTTCCTACCTTCTTGGTTGTTATTCAGACCAATGGGTAGATGAAGCCATCATAGGATTCATGTCCACTTTCTCCATATATTCCAAACCCTCTGCCATATTCAACATTAGTCAATTCATTGAAGATTCCATCCATGAGCACTTTGTTAAATTCCCAACTGAAGAGGTTTTCAAATATGCCTCTGTGTTAGTGTATTTTTTTTATATTCTCAGGGAGAAAAATTCAAGTTTTCCTTACAAAAATTAGATGAGGAAGGGAATCAACAATTAATTATTTTTTAGACTTCACTAGTGATGAAGGAACAAAAGGAATATTCATATAAGCATATTGTAGAATTGTTCCTTCATCCAGCACTTAGTTTACTAAACAACACTATAGAGCCCAGGATCAGTGAATAAATCAGAAAGGTGTTTCAATTATCAGATCAAGCTAGAACAAGGGTTTGGTATCTCTATCAGAACTACACAGAACTCATATTTATGGCTGTGAGCTTCTCCCTTATAAATTTCGAAAATTCCTCCCAATGAGGATTTTTGCATTAGAGTACATCATACAAATGCTTAATGTTGATGAAGTGCATTTTGTGTCTTCTTAAAAGAAATCACAATTCAGAATAAAAACACACATGGGACCTTTTATCTGTAAAAGAAGGACAATAGGGGAGGAAACAGACAAATTGCTAAAAGAGATGAAATTTAGCCTCAGTTTCGCATGGTATTATAATCAATTTGGTGTCATTTCTAAACTAAGGGTAGAGAATAAATCTACACCTTATTTTCATACAAACGGACCAGAAATTGAGAAATATATGAATCAGCTTGAATGGACTGAAGATAATTTATATGAGGTTGAAGAACAAATAGTGTCTACATCAGCATTACAGACTCCTATTGCACAGGAGAGAGAAGGTAAAAGGATTAGAGAAGATCAATAATCTCCAATGACTGACTCATCTAGCAAAGAATTTAAAATCCACTACAGAAAGAAGACAAAGCTCAATCCTAGTAAGGAGTTAGAGCAAAAAGTAAATATTATTGCTGAAGAGAAACCTCCTTCCACACAGGTAGGTGATCAAAATACTTATACTCCTACTACTTCAGTAGTTTCTAAAGATCAGTAGCAAGCCATTCAAACTAGTACAATTGTTACAGGGAAATAGGAGAAAACTGTATTTGACACCTTTAGGGAGATAAATTTGAAGAATTAAATGTTGAATACTAGTACACACAATCAGTTTTGGAAGCAAACTCCCAGCTCTCAGAGCAGGTTACTCTCAACTTTTGATTCTAATAAAGGAAAAATGCAGTTTTATTTTCTTCAAGCACAAATTCCACAACCAAATTCAGAAGAAGATTGCAAAAAGACTGCATTTGAGTTTGATACTAAGGAGATACATCCAATAGATCAAATGGAGTTACATAAAAAAACTGGTGATATGATTTCATCCGCTCTCACTAACACTGCTATGAGTTTGTCAAAATTGCAGGTTTCATTGGCTAATGTCCAATCACATTTGAAAATGGAGAAGTTTTCTTCATTTGCTAAACACGCAAGAATCAAAACTCTAGAAGACCTGGTGATCAAAATTCTATATGATTAATCCAATGTTAATGCAGCAGAAGAGATTATCAAAAATAAAAATGTTGACATACCAGCATTAAGAAAGTAATTGAAGATTCCAGTTACATAATATCTTCTGGAAAAATATATTGAAGAGACTAAATCCCCAAAAATAGAAATGATGAATCTAATTATGGAAAAGAATGCTCAAATAAAACAGATGGAATTAGAGCTAGAGAAAATGATAAAGGAAAAGGAACACAAAGCAAAAACATCCAAAGTTCCTTTAGAAGTAGTGCCTCTTGCAGTTATTCCTATAGCCACACTTTCCACAACAAGTACTGCAGATGGAGCTGGGCAACTGACTAAAGCAGTGAAAAATATGTCAATTTGGGAAGAGAAGATAAATAAATTACAAGCACAAGTGTAATTGCTACAATATCACAAGTCTAAAGATGAAATTTCACATGTAGCTGAAGCACATAGAGCTAAAATATTAATTGAGAGGTTGCAAAAAGAACAAAAGGAACCAACCATTGGAAATACTTTGTGCCAAGTAAAAGAAATAATCTGGGTAGACATCATGGAATCTCTTAATGAAATTTGGCCAATTATACAGATTATATTTGAAAAAAAGTGGGTGATATAGAAATAAAATGAGGCCATTGCAACAATTAAAGCAAAACTTGGAGATAAGCCTACTATAGCAAACAACATTATCAAATTTTTGAATGCAAAGAACAGGTATGAGTTGGATGATTTGGGCATAGATGACAAAACAGAAACAATACTTGCGGTAAAGAAGGTTCTCATAAAGAAGAATTTAATTCTTCATATTGAGGAGAAATATCACAGTTTGGAAATCACAGTTCAACGATTTTTTAGTAGAATAGAGCCTCTGACACGGAAAGGATTTCCTTCTCTTTTTGTCATCAATGAAAAATTGATGACCAAAGAGGATTATTGGGAAAGAATTAAAGAGATTGCCATAGATACTGCCAAGTTTTGAAACATCAAAGGTACAAGGACAGGAAGGGCACTGTTGGGAACATTAAGAAATAATATTTTTATTCAGTATGAGGTAAAACATGTTCTTGTGGTGAGGCCGAATTTTTCCAAATACACTGAAATGGATGAAGTTTACTGTAATGTAATAAAATTGGCCATCTAATATGAACAACACTGAAAAAAAATGTGTGAATTTCAAGAGTAATTATTTAAAGAGAAAATCCAACCTCTGCCAGATCATCAGTTAGCTGACAGCTAGTGCAACCCAAAATTATCTCCTTCAGCAACTGTTTTCAGTTAGAGCAACACCAACATAAAAAATTGACTTTATTTCCATTTTATAGTTAGAATCTAGTTTGGCAAATAAATTGCTATTTGTTATGATAGCATTTAATGTAATCTGTTGTAATTATTTTTTTCTATAAATACTTCACTGTATGAAGTATTGTATGTTGGATAATTGAATTTTTGAGACTCTATGTATTACTGTGGAGCTATTGTATATTTTAATGAAATCAAAGAAGTTGCAACAAATATTGTGAGATTCATGTGGTATTTCTTTTGAGCACTGTGTTTTTCTTTCTGTTATTTCATTTCCACTTCAGTTTTTGTGTAAAAATCTTATCAGTTTATAAACATAGATCAGTTATATGTTCTGTTTATTAAGATTTCTAAAATGTGACTTCTCTTCTGAAGAATTAATTCATGCTATATGCGCATTCAGACCTCTACCTTTTTCTACCACTATACACAAATGGCAACTTCAATGTGCTCAAATAGTGTACCCACCTCGCCTCACTCTATTTTCTACAATTCAGTTTTTGAAATCAACTTTAGTTTCACTAATCATTATTTTTATCTAGCAAACAAATTATAAAACAAATTTCAAACATTTTAACTTATATCTAGCCTAAAATTTGGCACCTAGCCTTAAAATGAATATTTTAAGTGACATAGAGAGATCTCTCTGGTTAGGTAGCACTATCTACTTAGCTAAAAGTTGGTTTGTGGTTACCTTTCTTCACTCCTATTTTCAACCTAGGAAGTTGGGGAGATTGAAAACAGATCCTATAACTCTAAAATAACTTGCAAACAATCTTGATGTTATTTTGTAAGTGTCACTTCTTCCATACTAAGTTATTCATTGAGATTTTATATAAAATTATCATATGGTGTGTTGTGATCCATCCAATAGATAAATAAATTGGAAATATGTAGGGTGCTTATAATATTTACATATTTTTTATCATCCAACTATGCTATGAGTAGTAATTAATCTACAATAATGTGTTTTATAAAGCTTACAAAATTCATTCACCTATATTACAAAAATTGATAATCAAGAAATTAATTTCTATTTATTACTAAATTTATTATCTTGACTTTCCATAACTACTAGATTAGTCATCCTAAAAGGTATCATATTATTTTTTAATTAATATATTGAAACATTCACTGATCCAATATATTTGTGGATTATACTAATCACTACATATTTAAAAAAACAACATTATAAATTTAAAACAACAACAAAGAAAGTGGTAATTTGTCTTTGAACTTGACCATCATGAATATATTCCCTAAGATAAGTGTGTGGCCTCATTTTCTAATTTTCATATATTGAAAATTATACTCTAGTCTAATAAATTGTGAACATAATATTTTATCGAATAAGGAATCTTAATTTTGCATTATTTATAGTTTTTTGGTGTCCAATTTTTTTTTAAATGTTTAAAGTATCTTTTAAGGTAAATGTGTGACTTTAATTTTTAATATGCATATATTGAAAAATATAGTCTAGAGTGAATAATAAAGTGTGCACATAATATTTTATTTAATAAAAAATCTTAAGTTTACAACATTTTTTGGTTTTCAATTGGTTTGTTATATTTAATGTTTTATGGATGGATCATTCTTAGTTCTTATGATTATTATTTACCATCAATTTCTAAAGTCCTAACCACTTGTATTTATCCATTTATTCTCTTATCTCTTTTCTTGACTTTTTCCGCATGTGAAGAATTTATTTCCTTGATCTAACATCTTATTAGTGTGATGTGGATATATGATAAAAAATAGATAATATGTAATTTTATCTATAAAAAAAAATTCATTTCATAATTATTATACAAACATATCATACAATTACTACCCACAACACTCTCATTTAAAGTATTTAAAATAAGAACATTTTCAAACTCACTATAAATTATTTAAAATAAGAACATTTTCAAACTCACTATAGTCATCTACACACTTCACAATTTTTTTGTTCTTATAATAATGGATTGAAATTTATAGCTATGTGCGGAAAGGAAACCAAATAAAATGCATTAGTCCACAACATCTAATCTCTTCTTATTTCATTATGTTAGACATCTATGTTCACATTCTAACTTCTAGGAAACTAACTAGACCATTGTACCCTTGATGATTCCATTTACAACTTTAAATGTTGATTCTACACTAGTGATTCTATTAATCAAGAACCTGAATCCCTGATACTTTCACCATGGTTTCCATGATTTGTTTTTTCCTTGATGTGGTTTTTTAAGATTTACTACATTAAGTATCATATGTTAGATGAGGGTGATATTTAACATGACTTGCAAACAATTTTCAATCAATTCATCTCCAAGTGTGTGGAAGCTCTTCAATAGTCTAAACAACATGGAAATATCTACTTTTTACATGTATATTCCACAAAAATAACTTTGTCAAAATAGAATCAAATTAAACCATGAGAATATGTCTTAGCAAAAGAAACCTAAAGACTAATTTAAATTGCACATTTCTAAAATCATAATATGTTTTGATAACTTAATCATAGATACATGGATGTAGGTAGGTTTCATAGTTTCCACACAAAACATGTTATCAATATTCTACGTACTAGAAGATGTTTTCTTTAAATTGATGTTGGTTTGTTGCTTTGTCACATTATGAGTAATATAAGTTGTTTGGATCATTTTATTTTTCATAAAAGAGTTAAATTTATTAAATTAGATTAAATTAGAGGAGAATAATCTAACAATGTGATGATGACAGGCATTTGATGCATCTTATTTGGAGAGGGATTTAATGAGCAATAGAGCATTACCATTGAATGTTTACAAATAACACATATTGTGTTAAAATTTTTTGGAGAGGTGATTTCATCATTTGAGATGGGATAATTCAAATTAATTGGTATTAGAGCATTTCCATTGAAGGCTAATAAGTAACATCAATGTGTTAACAGCTTATAGAGACTTTATTTTGTTATTAGAGATAGGAGAATTCAAATGACCATTAGTTATAGCACATGCAACAACATTTTTTACTTTTACCACTCTAACTTACTAATCCTAACACAACGACTTTTTTTCATTCCATAATCCAATATTCTTCCCACTATACATCCATTCATTATTAACTCATTACAATCTGTCTTTTTAATATACTATAGATGATTTACCCCATACATATATATATATATGTGTGTGTGTGTGTGTGTAAGAACAAATATAATTGTTAAGTGAATTTTCCATTAAATATTCATTTATCATACAAAGACATATTATATTTTTAAACATTATACCTAATATAGATCCATCTTAATCTTAAATTCATATGTGTTGAATCTCTAGAAGGGCAAAACTATTTTAGAGTGAAAAACTTGAATACTTTGTGTGTGTGTATATATCTACATGAAGTTGTGCATATGTCGAATCTCACATATATATATATATATATATATATATATATATATATATGAAGTTGATATTGAAATAAATAAGTTAATATGGATATTCAAATAGTCTTAAAATATTTTAAAAAGAATAAGAACTAAATATAATGCTTATATTTAAAAGTGAAAATATAAGAGTGTTTTCCTTTTAATTTTTCAGAATGAAATATTTTTATCACATCTACTTGAGACTAGATTGTAATATCAATAATAAACCCAAAACAATATGATAGTGAAATAATTAATATTTTATAATACTTTTAATTAAAACTAATCATATATATATATATATATACATAATTAATTTTTTTATTTTTTTTTAAAATATATAATTAAACATAAAAAGTAATTAAAAAAAACTGCACATCTCTTTTATACTCAACTATTACAACGATGTTCGTCAATCTACGCAATAAATATAGTTGATATCTATTTATGCATTTATCTCCATATCATTGTTATCTTTTCAGTCAGTATCAATGAATATAACCCACATTCTTAAAAAAACAACAATGCCCAGCCAGTTTTAAATTTTTAGCCATGTGCACAGAAATCTACAAACACATTTCGGTGCACAGCCTAATTAAATTAATAAAACCAGCTACTTCTCCATGGAAAATGGCAAGATACTTTAATGGTTGTGAACTAATCAGATCAGGTTTATAATAAACTATTATTATTATTTCAACTTGGTTGTCTTACATCCATGAATCTACCACTGAACCAAATTGCGAGGCAAATGTACCACGTTATGCCTAACTTATATGCAAATGAAACAACATATACAGCGCCAAACATGTTGGAAACTTCATTAGGAAGGATCCTAGCCTATAGAATAAGCGTATTGCTACGTAAACATGTAGCATATCAACAAGAATAAACTATGTAGACTTCATAAGATCATGCGGTTGCCTTGGCATCCTTGTTTGATCTGTTGTACTTCATATGGCTATTCACCAGCTGCCCTGCAGCTAAGGCAGACATGAGAGACAGCTCTCCAGCCAAAACTGCCCCTGCCACAATTCTCGCCAAGGTCTGAGCATTCGCTCCAGGGGATTCCTTATTCGCTCCTTTCACTCCGAGCATATTCAAGCAAGCAGCTTGTGAAGCCAACTGTGTTCCACCTCCTACTGTTCCAACCTGCAATTAACCAAGCAAATCTCAATTATCTTCACATTCACAACGACTCAGCTAAAACTTATTGAACTGGAAAGAAGATGAGTGGGAGTAATCATGTTTCCTTCCTTCAGATCCTTCTCCTTCTTCTTGACTAAACCCAAAATCTAAATTGAAATAAACCCGCAATATTGCTTTTCTTCATCTTCAATACCCAAGTCTCAAAAAAAAAATTAATGAGTGAAAAATTTATTTTACCTCAATACAAGGCATGGTGACTGATACATGAAGATCCTTGCCATCGTTGGATGCTTCCATCATCGTAATACAATGAGAGCTCTCAATGTTCTGGGCAGGATCTTGGCCTGTTGCAATAAATACAGCTGAAACAATATTGGATGCATGGGCATTGAATCCTCCCATGGCACCAGCCAGTGCAGATCCAGTCAAATTCTTGAGCATGTTCAGTTCTAGCAAAGCTGGAACGGTGGTCTTCAAGACCTTTCTAACAACTGCTTCAGTGATAATAGCCTCGCAAACTACGGATTTTCCACGCCCTTCAATCCAATTCACAGCTGTGGGTTTCTTGTCTGCACAGAAATTACCTGATGACCAGCAAAAAGAATTCCATTAAACACAAAGCTCAACAACACAGCAACGACAAATAGGCAATCAAAGAAGATTCCAAAACCCAAAATCTAAATTTGAATTAGAGTTACATAGAATTGCATTGCATAGACAGACTCACCAGAAACACCAATAACATCCATATCAGGATATTTGTTCTGCAGGAAATCTAAAACATTCTGCACACCCTTGGACACCATATTCATTCCCATGGCATCTCCAGTGAAGCAGGAAAATCTTATGTACAGATTCCTTCCTGCAATTGCACACTTGATGGTTTGCAGCCTTGCAAATCTGCTTGTGCTGTTATTATATACACATCACATCAGATGAACAAGAACCAGTCAATTAATATTGTATGCAGATCACATCAGATGAACAACAAACAGTCAATTAATATTGCCTCACAAAATTGTAGTACTGCTTGTGTACAACAGGTAGATAAATCATCATATAAGCATATCATACCTGTTGAAGATGAGAGACAAGCTGTCAAAGTTCTTGGGATGTTCCAAGTAAGCCTTGAGTTGTGCAGCTCTCTCGGCAGTGGGGAATCGAACAACAGGAGCCCTGGTCATGCCATCTCTGAGGAGAACGCTTGTAGCACCACCAGACATATGAATGGCCTTACAACCTCTGTTAGTGCTTGCCACCAGGCAGCCCTCGGTGGTAGCCATGGGAACCATGTTTTCAAAGCCATCAAGCAGAAGAGGCCCTGCAACACCCACAGGTATCTGCACGTAACCGACAGGCAGTTCACAGCATTGGCCCAGGATGGATCCATAATCAAATCCATCCAAGGGCAACCCATCAAGACATCTGCCAGTTGTCATCTCCAAAGCCCTTCTTCTCACCCAAGCAGCTCTCCTGCAGTCTCCCCCAAGAGCAGATTCCAGGGAATAAGAAGCCACTTTGCCACAGCTCACAGAAGCTGCAATATCTTCATCCTCATTATCCCCCAGCGATGGTGATAATATCGCTGCATCCCCCTTTGGCTGGTGCTGCACTTGAGGAGGAGGAGGCTGGTAAGGCTTCACAACAGCAATGCCCAATTCTTCATTGGAAATTGGTTGCAGACAGGGAGGAGGGCTCATGAGCTCCTCCACCTCCACATCCTCCTCCCTCACCTGATCAAATTCCTCACCCCATGACCCCTCACTGCCATTGGTCTTGGAGGTGGTGATAAAATTCTGGACATAATCAATGCCAAAGAATCCGATCAAATATATGAAGGAGGCGAGCTGAGCCAGAATGGCAAGCATCTCCCCAAGGCTCATCACATGAAGAAGAGGCGTTGAAGTTGTCATCTTCTCCCTCCATCTCCTCATGAGAAAATAGGAGGCAGTGAAAAACATGACAAAGAACACCTTGTTCGTAATTCCCACAGGCAGTGGCAAAGCATCAGATGGCTTTGGGTCTGAATTGCTATAATTGTAACCATTCATGGACTTTTTTGCAGGCCCAACTCCAACAAGTTGAGCACTACCACAGTTAGATGCATCCATGCAGCAATCATTTTTATCACCTCTATGTTTTCTCTTTTCTGCCCCCATCTTTGCTTTAGAAAACACCATGGAATCCATTAGAATGGAGTGTGACTCACAGTTAAGGGAGGCAATCAGTGAAATGCAATCCAGAAACACTCACTGATCAATATTTGTTCTCTCCCTCCACAACTCTTGGAATCTCCACTACATTGGAACATCCAACAATGAGGGCTTATATTTATAATCACTTAGTTTCGTCCTGGCCTGATATTTCCTGCTTAGTCCGCCCGCCAAATGCCACCACGATCTACACTTTTGACTCCTCGATGTCCGCATCTAGGAAGACTTTTCTACTTAATTCATCAATTGCGTATGAAGTCACAGCCCGCATGGCTGCCTGCCCTCCTTTTTGACCATTGAATTGTCTGCTAGACAAAAGGCCCATATGGACTTCACCATCATCTGGCAGTGGTAACTGGTAAGTCCTCCAAAACAATACTTTATATTGAATACTATAGATTTAAAAATATCAGAAAGGGGACAAAGACTCGGATGGGTAAAGCCTCCAAAAGGGAAGACTCACATCTGAATTTAAGCATGGATGGGTAAAGCCTCCAAAAACGAATTGATATTACTGAGAGGGCACGTGGTTTGAAAAACTAGTAAATCAATGAATTTCAAAGTTCGTAGATTTAGTATATAAAATTGATATTAATCATACGTGATTGAGATGTCCTCGAATAACGTGACATGTCAAACATGTTCCACACATAGATTATTCCAGAGGGAACATGATCTTAGACAGAGATAGAATTTTATAGGCTTATAGGTAAATTGCAGCATACTTTCCCATAGAGATAAAATTTGATGGGTATTTTTGTTGGAGGGAAATTTGTTGGTTAAATATAGTCAATCGTTTACATGATGTTAGACAGAGAGAATTTTATAGGCTTATTGGTAAATTGCACTATACTTTTCCATAGAGATGAAATTTTCTATGAAATTTGATGGGCAAAGGGAAATTTATTGATTAAATATAGTCAAAAGTTTTTTTGACTCATTAATATTTTAGACTCAAAATAATTATTAAAATTGCAGAAATAGTTAAAGTTAATAGATGCTTTAGATTTGAAATTCTTACAGTACTCCATCATTTCCACTATGTAATTATTAATTATTCTCAATATATTTTGAAATTGTAAAAATAATCAAAGTTGATGGATGCCTTAAATTTGAAATTGTTACTTTACTTCAATATATAATCATTATATTATTATAATGTTTTTATCAATTAATTTTAATGGAATCATAATATTAAATTTGAAATTCTTATTCTATTACAACATGTAATTATTAATTATTTTCAATACATTTTAAAATGGTAAAAATAATCAAAGTTGATAGATGCCATAAATTTGAAATTTCAATATATAATCATGGTATTGTTAATATATTTTTCAATATTTTTTAAAATTTATAAAATATCTTAAATCTTAAATATCTAACAGTTTTTTTAAGTAAATTTCAAACAAAAATAATTACCATAAAAATAAGAATAAAATTCTACTAAACAGACTATGCCATTTTAACAAAAATCGCCTTTTTAAAATATCTCTTCGTGTTAACTATTAAAAATTTTATTTTATATTTCCTTAAACCTAAATTCAACCCCTTTTACCTTTCACTAGTCCTAATTTCATAATATATTTTCGTTCTTTTAATGTCAATTCCACCCCTTTTATCTGTCTTTTCTGAATCTTAAAAGACGTTCTTGGGTATTTTTTTATTTTAGATGATATTTTTTTTTATTCTTTTTCTACATTAAATGGTATTTTAAAATTAATTGATTAGTGACTAGCAATATGTTTTTTAAAAGAATTATTAATATTTTTTTTGATGTAGTATTTAACTATAAACCATCGGTTTATTGGTATTATTATATTTCTTAATGTCAATGGATTAGTGACAATTACTTACATTTTAATATTCAATTTATATAAATTGTTGTCTTTTTAAAGTGAAATGATTAATCCACGGTGATAATAAAAAAAAACCAAACAAACATTTAATAACTTTTCATGATGTAGTATTTAATATTAAATAATTAGTTTATTCCTATTATTGGATTTTCTTAAGTGTTAATGGATTAGTGACAAGTCTTTACATTTCACTATTATTTTTTTATAAATTTTCTTTTAATTTTTTTTTTTTAATGATATTTAGCTAATAAAATATTTAATTTGAATCATTTCAAGCGATGACAATGACGAAGAAGATAACCATCTATTAAAGTTAAAATTGGTTTATTATATTTTAAGAAGGATAGTAGATTATTTAGATTTATTTAGGATTTTATAAGTGTTTTAAGATTAATATAGTTTTGATGGTGCATTAGGTTAGTAAGGTTGATATTTTGATAGATATTTTGAATTTGTGATTAAATTTGGATATAAGTAGGTAACTGTAAGAGAAAATGCTTTGGATCTTCAACCTTTTTAGTATCACAAAAATGGTATATTTTTTCATCCCATATTGTTTTGGGATATATATATATATATCTATATATATATATATACTAGTTGGGAGAATTGGTAACGATCCAGATTGGGGTCTAAAATATTTTGGAAGTAGTTTGAGGAATCAAAAGACATATTCTATGGGTAAAAGTTTGTCTTGTAAACATTATGTCCCTTAGCACTAAGTAAGAATCACCCCAATTGGAATCTTTATCCAAAGTTATACCACCCAGAAGTTTGCATATGATCATAATGAAGAATACTCTAAGATATTCAATATTATAACTCTAGTTAAGCATTGAAGGAATCAAACTTAGCCACTAGTAGGAAATCAAGTTGTGAAATAATCGGGCCACTAGGAGGAAAAAGGGTTCCATTCTATTAAATTTTATTTATTTTCCATAGATGAGTAGAGAGAGAGAGAGAGAGAGAGAGAGAGAGAGAGAGAGAGAGAGAGCATCCCATGGGACATAGGTGTCACTTCTTTGCGCTTGCATTTATTTGCATTTACAGAAAGATAGACTAGAGTAGCCTCATCTTCGAGCTCATTTCTCTTGTAAGGGTTTCTGAGTGCATATCTTGTGTTATTATGGGTGTGAGTGATAGTATTTTCTTATATTCTCTATTTTTCTATATTTTATATATTGCATGCATAAAAATAAAACAATAAGTAACAAATCCAGAAATCAAAAGAAAAATTAACCCTCATAGCATATATTTTGGATTTTCATTACATCTTAGTAAATTTGTTGTGATGAATTTTCTAGTGGAATGTCCATGAAAATTTGTAGATCATATTAGTATCAGACCCAAGTTTCTTTGGGTATATTGTGGGGAGTTGTAAGGGATCTCGATTAGTTAAGGTAAAGACATAAAACCCATTCCATGGAGTATGAACCTATTAATAACCCTCAAGATCTCGTAGAGGAGAGGTTCATGTGGGTGGAAGCATAAATCATAGATATAAATTTAATGTGAGCCTCATGGTATACATTACCAATAAATTCGTGCTATTTGGAGAAGATGGAGGTCCTAACGCAATGGTCAGATCATAGGATTAAGAAGAATCAGAGAGGGAATCTAAGAAAAATGTTGATAAGGATCAACCCAGTTCGAGTTACATGAGCCATTAACAATCCCCATTGAGGATGGAAGCGAAAATTGACATCAAGCCATATCATGGTGGGATTTATACTTTAAACTTAAATCACTAGTTGTAACATATAACAATTTATTTTAGTTTTTACTATATAGAGGAAGAACATAAAATTTCATTTTCTCTTTTGAAACTTGAGGGCCATTCCTTGATAGGGACCTTGGAGTTGGAGGGAGATCCTCGAGTGACTAAGTGGGAAATTTTCATAACATTCATAAATTCATAGTTTTACCCTAATAGGTACGATAGAGGATAGGTGGATTCAGTGGAATTACTTTAGGTAGAGATAGGGGAAAAGTGTAAAGCAGTACACCACAAAATTCATAAATATTGTCATAATGTTGGGTGTCTCCCAAAATAACCTAGACATACTCCTCAAGTATCTGGGGGGTCTACAAATCCATGTGAAAAGATAAGAGATGTTGTTGAAACCCATAAAAATAGATAAGCCTTGTGTACAAGAATGGTATTTGGAGAACATAGATGAAAATAAAGATAAATCAAGTGGCGAAAAGCAAAAGAAGCACTAGGAAGATTTAAACGAGGGGAAGAAGATGTGGAAAGGGGGGAAAGACGAAATGCCAATAGCCTCAAAAAACTAGTTTAATAATGCCACAACCACTACAAATACTATATAATTGATGGTCATATAGAGGAGAAGTGTTGGAATTTGCGTCTAGAAGTCAACCCAAAGAAATGAAATAAATATGTTAAGAATAAAATTTGATGGTCATAGATTCAAGTAATCAAGTGGAAAGAAAATCATATGTGGATTATAATATTTTCTATACATCAATGAAATAAGGGGTGAATCTGAGCAACCTTCAACAATAGGAAAATATGGATATGACTAAAATCTCCCATATAAAGATATAGGTCAAGAAGATGAAAATTAATTCTCTATTCGACTAGGAATCACAAGTGAATCTCATAGTGGATATGGTTAAGAAATTTGGATTAGAGACTCATGAGCATCCTATACCATATCCTTTGGGATGGGTCAACAAGGATGCATAGATAAAGGTAACCAAATAATACAGAATCAAATTTTTTATTAGTGTTGATTTTATTGATGAGGTAGAATTAGATCTACTTCGACTTGATTTATGTGGAGTTGTGTTTGGGTGTCCATATATATACATGCCAGATGTGATCTTTATGCAAAGGCCTAAACACTACATCCTCATCAATATTTAAAAAGGCTTCATAATCAATGCACATAAAGGAAAATCAAAGATCTTATTTTTAAGTTCCAAATAAACTAAAAATTTGATTAGTTCTAGCAAGAAATATGTTTTGTAGTTTTTAAGAGAAAATTAGTTGAGAGAAAATTCTATGAGAAGTAAGGAATCCCTGGATGGGTGAACTAAGTAATAGAAATAATAAATAGTATCCAAAGAATCGGAAAAATAAATATAAAAGTTACTATAGGCATACAGGGGTCTGTGCCAAGGGTCCAACGGGCTACAACCTAAGAGGGAAATGGAACATGAGCTCCAACTAATGTTGGACTCTCTGTTTCCAAATGTTCAGTGATATGGGGAGTTGATTAGAGAAGTAAGTGATTTAAAGTATTCATAGCAACTACTACAACAAGGTATCATTTGACCAAGTACATCACCATGTGGGTCACCCATCAGCTTCCTTCCAACGAAGGATGGGACTTAGTGGATGTGTACCAATTATAGGGAATTAAACAAAATTA
The DNA here is from genome assembly GCA_034641835.2 of Pinus albicaulis. NCBI lineage: Eukaryota > Viridiplantae > Streptophyta > Pinopsida > Pinales > Pinaceae > Pinus > Pinus albicaulis. The sequence goes on along the minus strand of CM076572.1, from coordinate 69,082,386 downwards.
CACTCAAGAAAGCGTACCTCCTACATAGGATATACGATCCATTATATTAGTTGCAACAAGCCAAATAATTAAGTAATATGGAATTAAATTCAAGGTATCACTAAATTCGAGCTTGAGGAGAGGATACATGGAGGAACACCTTCAAAACCAAACAAGGTTTATATGAGTGGCTAGTTTTTCTATTTGGCCTATGCAATGCACCAACTAAGTTCATGAGGTTAATGAATGATATGGTACACCTGTTTATATATTCATTTTTTATTGTTTATTTGGACAATATATTAGTATACAATGCTACACGGGAGGAGCACATCTCACTTTTTATGCAAGTGTTGGAGACATTAAAGAAACACCAATTTCTAGCAAATCTCAATAAGTGTGACTTTGCACAACAATATTTTGTGTGTCTAGGATATGTGATAAGTGGGGGAGACCTAAACATAGATCCTAACAAGATGGTGGAAATTATAAAGTGGTCGGTGCCTACAAATTTTTTGAGGCCAAAATTTTCATTGCAGTAGCATTGTGCCTAAGGAAATTCATAGCCTCATTTTTAGTAGTAGCATCACCATTTCACACCATAACCCTGACTGTATAGAGTTTCCAGTTAGGAAAGGGAAAAAATAGGGACCTTGAGGAGTTAAATAATGATAGCATTCAAGTAAAAATGTTTTCATTATAAAACTTGTAGCAACCCTTTGAACTAGAAAATTATGTGAGTGTGCATGTTGTGTAAGTGATATTGATGTAAGGAGTAAAGATTGTATGCTACTATTTTGAAGCATTTAATGGGGAAGTTCTTAACTACCCTACCTATGACAGGGAGCTTGAGGCACATATATGTGATGTGGAGAAATTTAAACCCTATCTAATGGGAAAGGAGATAGTAATATACAAGTATCACTAGCCACTACATTGCCTATAGGCCCATAGTAAGCCACAACCAACTATATATTGCAAGTGGATAAGGTTTTTACAATATATTTATTTGGTGATACAATGCAATAATGGAAACACAAATAAGTTTGTCGACATGCTTTCAAGGCCACCCACAACAAATAATACATTTCTAGGCACTCTTATGTGCATGGATATTTTCAACTGTGATGCATACAAAGAAGCATACACAGAGGATGGTGGCTTAAAGGAGGTGTTTCAATAGTTTCAAAGCTAGAGTCATGTTGATAATAGTCAAAACATAGTTAATTACCATATCTTGAATGAGTTATAGTATAACTTAGATAAGTTATGTATTCCTAAAAATGAGTGACTACTACTAATCAAAGAGGTTCACACTCCAATTTTGTAGGGAATTTTGGTGTAGGTAAGACAATGGCCAACCTAAAAAGGCATGTGTACTATCCTATGATGTAAAAAGAGTTAGACAGGTTCATAAGAGGATGATGCTTTGTTGTACCAGTAAGAGTAGTAAGACGAAATAAGGTTTATACCATTCCTTTTTGGTACCCACTTGTACCCGTGAAAGAATTTCCATGAACTTTGTGGAATGTTTGCAACCAATTAGGAAGGGATATTCATGGTAGTCGAAAATTTTAACAAGATATGCTTTTCATGCCTCATAAAAATACCATTACCAGGAAAGAGGCAATAAAATTATTCTTTGGATAGGTCTAGTATCACTTTGGGATACCAAGGAGCATAATTTCACATAGATACATGATGATGTAGGCCCATGCTTTTCGATTCAATATATATGTATATGTATATATATATGTATATATATATGTGTATATATATGTGTGTTCATATATATATATATATATATATATATATATATATATATATATATATATATATATATATATATATATATATATATATATATATATATATATATATATATATATATATATATGGTGCAAATCCAATCTGATGTTAATTCCAAAAGAGATATCTCACCTTTTTCCCCACTGAGTGGAATTCCTATAATAGGTAGAGGTTATAATATAAGAGCCAAAGGGAAATGAAGGAATACCTTTAAATATAATTAAACCAACATCGAGGGTCCATGCTTAGTTGGTTTTTGTTTTTTTACCATTCCACACCGATGTATACTATGTCCCGACTATTTTGACCTTTAAATGTATTATCACCAACACTTATAATATCGGTTATGTGGTTGCACTCACAAGCACCACAATAACATTGTATCAATGATTTCGCATGGAGGGAAATTTCCCACTCTTGAAACTCCTAAGAAAATAATTCGGAAATGAGAGTCTCTACATTAAATGAAAAAAATTTCTCTAGCTACATTAGTTTTGAGATACAAATATTTTATTGCTTAAGCACTCAAGATTTAATGACAAATAGCCATGTAACCAAAATCTCAAAATTTCCTCTAAAATCCAAAACAATCACAACCTATTTTACAATTGATAATCAAGGCCAACTAGCCACGGCCAATTGGGCCAATTATACATAAATTGAGCACTACTTTGGGCTAACTTCTTCGTAGCTAGTGGGGGTTAGACAGTTATACAAACATTTTGAGCAACAAAGAAGGCCAACCAAGGTCAATCCAACCCACCTTTACAACTCCTAACATGTTAATATTTTCCATCAACTACAATTTTTTTCTGCTCCATAAAGTGTCCTAACCTTTATAACTTTGTCTCAACTCATTGACCTTCCTTCGCTTGGTAAAAAACCCCAGAGAAGGGAATTTTTCATGAAAACAATTATTTAACAATGGTACCTTATATCTCCCCTATTTCTATCAACTAACGGATTCCTATAATCTTGAAAAAATAAGTCTTGAACCTTTTGTTCCAATTTTAAAATAACCCACTTCTATTGTTCTTAATCATTCATAGACACATAATTATATAAGGACTATATAAAGGGGAAGGAATATTCAATAAGAGCACAAACAATGGACTCTCACAATTCCCAAATAACTAAGTTTTTTACCTTACTGTGTTAATCCTCGGAATTGGAATAAATGAAACCACTAGAAGAAAATTTGTGCACTCCATGGTAAATCAATTTATTTAAGGAAATCAACCACTATGTACTAAAAAAAACAATATTCAATCACACAATTCCATTCATGTATAGGGCATAAATTCCACAAGGGATTATATAATATATAACATATTTCTCTACCAATTTTTTGACGCACATCAATCCAACTTGCTTTATATTCCTATTGATTTGAAATATAGATAAATTCCATTGTGAGCATCATTATCAATCCATGAAAATAGGACCGGATAGCCCAATTCTGTCGTCAAAAATAAAACTATCGAATATATTTAAAAAAGTAAAAAAACTACTAATTATATGCATTAATTACAAATATTTTTGTATCTAATTTATTTATCTAAATCCTTTGGTAAATGTCTTTGATTGTCTCGGTCACTTAAGCTTCAACTGATGCTCCAGCATCATACTCCCAAGGAACACAATTTCCATGATCTCTTGATGATAAGTCTTCTACTACTAAAGTCCTATTGGATCCCATATATTATGATATAGCTTGCCACTTGCTAAATTATCACGTTGCTGCTATGTTATTTCCTGTAAACTTCTAGGATCTGAAACGGTTATGTTAGGTCACTTTTCTCTAGTTTTCTGTTAGGTCCCTATATTACTAGTGTAGTCCCTTATTGTTGTTAGTGTAGCCCCCTTAATGTTATTGTTGTACCCCTGTAACCCCCATGTTGTTGTTATTGTGCCCTTACATTATTATTGTTAGGTCGGCTAGGATTCTAATGTGACCCCATGTACTCTTATATATATAAGAAGGTTTTGTCATTTGTATCATCCAAGAATTGTTCATTTATGTGTTGTAAAGAAGGTTTCCCCCTCGAAGTGTTTTCTTTATAAGGTGTTGATCTCTCTTTTCTTCTAATTTTGGTGTTGGTTTCATAAAATTTGGTATCAAAGCTTTGGATTCTAGAGTTTTTCTGCTCAAAAAAGGTCATCATGGAATTTTCGCTATAAATTTTTTTCTATGAAGGTTTAGAAGCTAAAATTTTTACCACGCGAAGTCGAAATTCTAAGGAACTTCGTGCAAAAATTTTAGATCTTGGTTCGCAATATTTTCAGAGATATGATCTGTCGAAGTTATGGTTTTTGCAGGCTCCCAAATTTCATCTAAAAGAGGTGAACTTAGGAAAATAGTCATAATAAAATTTGTTCACTATCTCAGTTTGACCATTGGATTGAGTATGATAAGATGAGCTATGATCTAGTTGGGTACCCAAACAAGAAACAATTCCATCCAAAAATTTCTTGTAAAAATGGGATCTTTGTTGTTTACAATAATCTTTGGGTTTCCATGTAGCTTTTGAATTGTTTCCATAAATGCAGTAGCAAGCGTACTTGCTTTAAATGGATGAGATAATGCACAAAAGTGTGCATACATGGTAACTCTATCAAATACCACCATGATGACACTCTTTCCTTCGGACTTAGGTAAACCTATGATAAAATCCATTGAAATCTCCTCCCAATGTTGACTTGGAATGGATAAAGGCTGTAGAAGACCCAACATCTTAATTGTCTCAACTTTATTTTGCTGGCAAACCAAAAATTCTACCACAAAATTTTGAATATCAAATTTAAGGCCGTCCCAAAAAAATTCTTTCTTCACCCTATGGTATGCTTTTAAAAATCCTGAGTGTCCTCCTAAAGGAGAACTGTGCAATTCCAAAAGAATCATTTGTTTTAGTTGGGAATTCTTACAAAGATATAAGCGATCTTTGTACCATAAGGAATCATTTTTCCAACTAAATGTACCAGATGTACTAGGATCTCGCTGCAAATTTTGAATGAGTGTCCAAAATTCTTCATCCTTCTTCCATTCATCCCTTTCTTCGGTTATCTAATCTAGTTGGATAATATAAATGGCACAAAGCAATGCTTCCACCTCTTCATTCTCTGTTGAGAGTGCATCTGCAACAACATTCAGCTTCCCTTTTTGGTAGATGATTTCAAAGTCATAACCCAACATCTTTGTGACCTATTTTTGTTGCTCTTCTGAAGATAGTCTTTGTTCCAAAAAGTGTTTAAGCCTATCATGATCAATTTTTACATTGAAGTGTCTTCCCATTACGTAAGGTCGCCATTTCTTTAGAGCATGTAGTACTGCCAACATTTCCTTCTCATAAATAGATTTCTATAAATAATTTCATTTTACTGTACAAATTTCAAAATAAATGGGTCTTCTTTCTTGCATTAAAACATAACCAATTCCATTTTTCGAGGCATCACATTCCACAGTAAATGTTTTTGTGAAGTTTGGCGTAGCTAAGACTAGTTCTAGGCACATTTCCTCTTTAAGATGTTCAAAGGAATTAGTTGCTTTAGGAGTCCATGAAAATGCATCTTTCTTCAATAATGTTGTTAGATGTGATGCTATTCTCCCATAATTCTTAACAAACATGCGATAATACCCAGTAAACCCAAGAAATCATCGCAACTTCTTTATGGTTGTGGGGACTTTCCATTCCTTAATGGATTTAATTTTTTTAGCGTCTACCTTAACACCCTCGTGAGATACAATATGACCCATATATTCCACCTCTTGTACTCCAAAGAAACATTTGGAGGTTTCTGCCTATAATTGTTTCTCCTCCAATAGTTTGAGCACCCTATCAAGATGTTGAACATGATCCTTCCAAGACCTATTGTAGATTAGTATATCATCAAAAAATAGTAACAAAAATTTTCTAAGGAAGGGATTGAAAATGGAATTCATCAACCCTTGAAATGTAGAGGGAGCATTGGTAAGGCCAAAAGGCATGACCAAAAGTTCATAATGACCCTCATGAGTTCAAAATGTTTTTTTCAGAATATCTTCAGTATTAATTCTAATTTGATGATATCCTGAACGAAGATCCAACTTGGTAAAATAAATTGCTTGATGTAATTCATCCAATAATTCATCAATCATAGGAATGGCAAATTTATCTTTAATAGTGAGCTTATTGAGCTCCCTATAATCTGGACACATGCGCCATGATCCATACTTCTTGGGCACTAATACTACTAGAGAAGAGAAAGAACTTTGAATAGGTTGAATTATACCAACCTCTAACATTTCTACAATCATACATTCAATTTCGCTCTTTTGGACATAAGGATATCTGTAAGGCCTGATGTTTAGAGGAACACTTCCTGTAATAAAATGAATAGAAATATCATGATCATGAATAGGTGGGAGTCCTTTGGGAGTTTCAAACACCTTGGAATGATTGTCCAAGACTTTTTGGATATCTGGAGAAATAGATTATTTTCATGTTGGAACATATAGTGACCATAATTGTGGAATTACGCCTCGTTTTTCTTTCCTCAGAAGCTTTGTCATGACATTAGAGATTATTATCTTTCCTTTCTTCCCTACGATACCCCGTAATATGACTTCCTTTCCTTCAGGAAAAAAATTCATGAAAATTTCTTGAAAATTAAAAGCTACCGTCCCCAAAGATTGTAACTATCGTACTCCTAGTACAACATCATCACCTCCCATTGGAATGGAAAGAATTGGACTATTCAATACACATTCCCCCATGGCTAGCTCGATATTATGGAATTTTCTAGAGAAATATATATTTCCTCCATTTGCAACCATCACTTGACATTCTGGTGCTGGGTATAGGAAGCAATTCAATTCCTTGGCTACCTTACAATGAGTAGAATTATGCATACTACCCGAATCAATCAACATTATTACCTTATTCTTCTTGATATGTCCTTCTATCTTGAGAGTATGAGGAGTGGTAATTCCTGCCAATGCATTACACGATATGGTCTCTACGATTTCTTCCTGATGTATATCCTCTTCTTTTGAAGTTTCTTGTTCATTTTCTTCCTCCTCTTCACAATCTATGTAAAATAATATATTCTCGGTACACTTATGACCTTTAGTGTATTTTCTATCACAACTATAGAAAAGCCCTTTTGCTCTTTTTTCTTCCAATTGTTGTGGTGTCAACATTGTAGGTTGTGGAAGTCTAGGAGTAGTAACACTTCCACACACACACACACACACACATATATATATATATATATATATATATGTGAGTGGTAGACTTCCTTGTCACCATAATTATAAATTCAATTTTTTTGCCAACCTGAATGCCTTCTCCAATTAATCAGGTTCCCAAAGGCGAACCTTATGTTGGATGTTATCCTTTAAAGTCCCTATGAATACATCAATCTTATGTTCCTCTGGAATATCAATTACCCTTATATTCAATTTTTGAAGGTCCCCAATGTGCTCCACCACTGAACCCTTTTGTTTAAGATTTATCAATTGGCTAAAGAAGGTGTTTCTCTTTGTATCCTCATAATGTGCTAACATTTCCTTCATAAAATTGATCAAGTGACAATTTTTTTATGAGAGCAAAGCTATCGATACCATCCAAATGTATTTTTTCTAAATATAAAGTTGCAATGCGTACCTTTTGTGTGTTTTTCACATTATTGAGATAAAAATATTGTTGCATATGTAGTATCCATGTTATGGGATACTTGCCATCAAACTTCCTCATATCAATCTTTGGAATATGGTGGGTCTTCCATCCAACATTTGATTTTATGAAATCACGATTAACATTTATTTTGTTCTCATCATGAGTTTCCTCTACTGTATTTTCGCCATTAGGTGTTAGAAAATTATATATATTATGGAGCAATGCAACACATAAAATATTCGGTGACACAAACACATAAAACACATAAAACAAGAGAGATATAGATATATTTGGTTCACCCAATTTCGGCTAGGTCCACCCTGAACATCTAGTCCTTACTCTATATTATCCATCAAAACGAAGAGACACAACCTACAACAGATCCGATGTAATATCCTTTGTTCTCTCTCAGAGTCTCCCTATCTGTTTCTCTCTCTGAGAATACACATACAATATAGAGCCACAATTATAATGCCCTCATACAAAACAAGGGGTTTCCTTCTAGAGAAAAGAACCCTAAATTAAACATAACTTCTACCATTAGATCATCTTTTAGAAATTTCAATAACTGATATGTTATCCACCGAGATTCTCCTAATCACACACTATTTTAACTTCATGCACAATACAAAATCTCTTCTACCATTGATCATTAATTGTGGAAATAAAAACAATTGCATGCGCACATTAAAACCATAAACAATCACACATATGAACACATTATTTTATGGGAAAGCTTAAAGATGAAAATCCCCAACTATATGTATATTATATTTCATATAGATCATGTAACAATCATCATACAAAGCTCCTCACAAGCTCTCAGTACAATCTCCAATTGCTACACACTAATCAAGCTAGATCTAGCAAATCACATGCTCCAATCTCTACCACCTGATAGCCTGCCTATACTGCACAATCACTGCTGAAGAATGGCTCATAAATAACTTCGAACCACCTGGCTTGTACTGTGAAATCCTCATTGGCATCTCCAATCACTGGTTGTTGCAAATCATGCAACAGTATAGTCACAACTGATAGTCACACTGCTCTTTCACCTATCTCTTCATTGGTCTCCACTGAAGTTGTCCATGCACTGAAGTTAACTGATGTATTCTTTAGTTGATTAATGAGTTTATAATTAGTGAATTAATTAATAATTAATTCACACCACTCTCACTAGTGTATCAATCAATTAGACTAGATACAACTAGCTCAACTATGTTTAGCTCAGTTAAACTGAATACAACTCCATTAACTTCGTCAATCAACTCCACCAAACTTTCTCACATGAGTTCTAACTGAAGTATCCATGAAATAGCTCCACTTAACCCTTAGGAATAGCATAATTCCTTCTGTTAGCTCCTGTGCCACATCTGTGCACTTAACTGAAGTGCTCCAAGAGAACAATATAATGTTTATAGTCCAAATATTATTAAGAGCTAATAATATTCGACATATCTATTTTTAGATTGGCAATATAAAAATAGATTCCACCCAATATGTCTAAAAATAGAAGTCCATATATTTTTCCAACTTGACCAACCATCCACAAATAGCATCCTGCAACTCATAGAATATGATCCACATGTCTAAAAATAGACATAGTCTAAAAATAGACTTTGCGCCAAAAATAGCTTGCGGGCCCACTTAGTGAAGGTGACTTCTTTCCACTAAGCTCATCATCTTGTTGCAATCTCAACACTCCCTCTCAACAAGATAAGGAATATCTTCCACCCCTATCCTTCCTATGTGGTATTCGAATTTTCTCCTGGTGAGCGCCTTCGTCAAGATATCAGCATCCTGATCCTCCGTGGGAATGTATGAAAGTAACATGATCTTCCGCTGCACACAATCTTTGATATGATGATACCAGATGTCAAAGTGTTTAGATCTATCATGAAATACTGGATTAGACGAGAGTTTAATGCAACTCTGATTATCACAATAAATCACAGTAGGATCTAAGTGTGAACCGAACAACCTGACCAAGATCTTCCTCATCCATATAGCCTCGCATGCAGCCAAACTCGCTGCCATATACTCGGCCTCTGCTGAACTGAGTGCCACGGATCTCTGCTTCCTGCTGTACCAAGAAACTTTTGTCGACCTGATACTTAAAATCCCTCCAGATGTGCTCTTTCTGTCCGTTGGGCTCCCTGCCCAATCTGCATCTGTGAAGCCACATAGCTTCACCTCATCCGACTGTCTGTACCATAATCCATATCCCGATGTGCCTCTAATATATCTCAATACATGCTTGCCTACCTTCCAAAAGAGCTTGGTAGGCTTAAACATAGTTTTTGAAAGCTGGTTAACAGCATAGCATATGTCGGGTCGTGTATTGACCAGATACATAAGCGACCCCACCAACTGTCGATAAACAGTGGCATCCACTACCTCTGCCGAGGTAGCATCCTCCTTCCTCCATCCACCAGGAAGAAGAGTATCAACAGGCTTGCAGCCATGCATGTTGAAATTCTCCATTGTCTCCCGGGCATACTTGCCTTGAGAAACAAACAGTCCATCACTGCGCTGCCAACTTTCCAATCCCAGGAAATAATAAAGGAGGCCCAAGTCCTTCATCTCAAAATCCTTTGCAATATCAGCCTTTCATGAGGGTATCAACAGTTCATCACCTGTCAAAATCAAATCATCTACATAAATTACAATGATCAGCAACTGTTAAACACCATGTGGAAGCACACACATGGTGTATGAGGAAGAATAACACACACACACAAGAGACTCAACACAATGAAGGATAAGCGTGAGGCTTTCTTATTTTCCATTATACAAAGATGTACATTTATAGTACAATGGTGTGACTCTTGGTTTCATATTCCAAGGTCACTTGGACTCCATTGTGACTTTTCGCATTCCACACCTACCCATGGAGGATTAGATGTTCCAACATCCCCCCTTAATCTAAAGGGGTATGTGTGAGTCCAAGAAAATAGGTGTAATACAAATCTGCAAAGCATGCATGGCAGCACTTGGGCTGAATCAACTCTCTGAAATGTTGGAAAAAGAGGTGGTTTTAGGATGACCACAAACACTGGAACGCAAAACTTGTTGCAATTCCCGGAACTCTTCCAAAACTGGCAAGAAGCTGAAGGCTTCTGCTAGAGGAATTGTCCCTCATAAAAAAGGGAGACCTTCGACCTAAAAGAAGGGAGGTCTACTACCTGTGGTGGTTTTAGGTTGTCCACCAACTAAAGATGATGGTTTTAGGTTATCCACCAACCGAAAATGATGGTTTTAGGTTATCCACCAACCAAAGATGATGGTTTTAGGTTATCCACCAACCGAAGGCATGCTCATGGGCATCCGTGTCTCTGGCTACATCTCTGAATCCGGAATGACGAATTGTGGCTCAGGCTCGCTTGAACTGCTGGCTACAACTCGAACATGGAATGAGAGATTGTGGCTCAGGCTCGCTTGATCTGTCGTCGAAGCTTGTACATGACCACCATTTTCCCCCCTGTCAAGGACAAGGTGAGATGATGGCGAAAACTCAACTGCAAGTTTGCTCAAAATCCGTGAGCAAGTTCTAACATGTGTCGTAAACATCTTCTTGGCTGCTGATGCCCATTGCCAAGAAGCGATCCATCCAAGATGAATCTTGGTTCTTGCAGGAGGCTTGTATCTGAAGCATCTATCTGAAGAATGAGTGTGCCGACCACAAGAGCCAGATGATGAAGCATCAAAACAGTTGATCTTTCATATGGCCAACTCGACTACAATGTTGAAAACAATGTTGGCATTTACAATCATTGTTTTGCTGAGCAAAAGATCTGGAACATTTCATAGAACCGAGATATAGAATTCGGGCACCCAAGCACATGGGCTTGGTGTGTATTACTAGAATATGCAGCATACATCCTTGTCATATCTGGGCGGCGCCGTTGTTGTGGACAAGCTCTTCCCAAGGTCTGATGATGGGCTTGAGAAGTGCAGGTTGAACTGTTGCATCTGCATGTACATCTGCTCTAGTGCAAGGAACTGAATGGGAATCAACTGGAATTTTATCTTCTTTCTTCTAATGAGAGTCCTTCTCAATCTTCTGAACAGAAATAGGTTCAGAATGGTGACTCTTTTGTTGAAGTTCATCTTGTTGGAGCTGAGATTCCAACTGCAAAAACTCAATCTTCTCTTGTGCATCTTGCAAACAACTTTGAATATTACAAAGAGCATCCTTGCTCATTTTTATCATGTCATCAACATTTGAATGAATGAGGTTATTCAAAAACACTAATACCTCATTCATTTTGGCCATTTCAACAACTTAGGCTCAAAAAATGAAAGGGTGTCGGCTACAACCGAAAATGCACCCGTTTACAATGTGATTCAACAACAAATACAAATGACTCAAGAAATTCTCAAAGTACAAAGTGTGCTCCTCAAATGATGGAGGGCAATCAACAACAACTCAAATACTGATTATGAATGAAGAAGCAACAAATTCCACTCAAAATACAATGTCAGGTCAATACATATCTCTGCAAAATATTTGTAAATGTGTAGCTGAAAACACTCGTGCAAGAATCTTTTTATGGCAGCTGAATTTTTTTCTTCAAATAGTTGTTTTCAATGATGGCAAACTTGTCTTCAAATGTGAAATTCTTCAAAAAATCACCCTCATGTCAATGCCACAAATCATAAAATGTCAATAATTCTCTTTTTTCTTCTATGTTTTCTATCCATTTGCTTCACATGTCATTTTCTCTTCATTTCTGCTGTTCAAATTTTCTCTCTTTCCTCTCTCTCTCTGCTGTATTTTTTTTTTTTTTTTTTTTTAATTAATTAAAAATTAATTAAAAAAAATGGGAATAGTTAAAAATAAAAGGGAATGGGATTAATTAAACGGGATGGGGGTAATTAAAATAATGAAGAGGGAAATTTATATGGGGGTGGGGAGGGAATATTAAAAAGAGGATTAATAAGATATGGGAAAAGGGAATTTTTAATAATAAAAAATTAAAAGGGAAAAGGGGAAAGTAATTTAAAAAGGAGTCGAATATTAAAAGAAGTGATTTAAAAAGGGGTCGAATAATTTATGGGAGGGGAATCTAATGGTGTGAGGGGAATAGTTATTATATGAAATGGGAATATAAAAATCGAATTTTAAAATGGTGAGTGGTATTATACAGCCAAGTCATGGTAACTGTGGGCTATGAGGGGCGTAAGGGAGTTGGAGTGATAAGGGAATGAATGCAGTGGGTAGGGGGAGCGGGATAGGCATTGCCGTTGGGAGAGAGGGGAGCCGTAGCATAGGGAGAGAAGAGTATACGCAGGTGAGGGGAGTGTGAGTGTTGGTTACAAGGGATTGGGAGATAGGAGTGGCGTTGTAAGGGGAGCGACGTAGAGGAGTAGCCGCAGGGTTTAGAGAGTAGCACGAGTAGGGGTGCGGGTGGGATGGGTAGTCGAAGGGTAGGGAATGGGTTGCATGGCGTGCGTAGGTCGGATAGGGAGTAGCGTAGGTCTGTTGGGAGAGGTGAGTCGAACGCAGGTGTAGAGTGAATTAAAATAAAAAAGTCGAAGCCTTGTGTGTGAGAGAGCGCGGGAAGGCAGGTGAAGGAAAGGCCGAGCGGCCAAGGGATAGAGGGTTGGCGAGAGGTGAGGGTGTGGTGAGTGTGGGGTCTTGCAGAGATAAGGGCCGAGGGCAGCCGTTGAGGTATTGCAGAGAGAGCGTATATTATGGAGAGGGACGGCCGTGGGGTAGCAGGAATTTTTTATTTTTTTTTATTGATATTTTATTTTATTTTTTATTTTATTTTTAATTAAACAACAGAGAGTAGGAGAGATGTAGATTCTATAGAAAAATTGGATAATTTCACAAATATACAACAGAGTGGAATTTTCCAGCAGAATAACTTTCAGGAATTGTAGAGAAAATTTCGCCGGTGAAAACTTAAAATTTTTCCAGTAGCTCAGCAGTAGGAAATTTCGTCAAAAATGCAGGATTTTAAGCAGTAATACACAGCAGCAGAATGCAGAATTTTCCAGTAAAACTTCAGAAATTTTCACAAATTTTTCAATGAAAAACTCAGAAAATTTTCCTTTAGAAACCCTCTTTAAACAGTGTTTTCAGCAGCTCTTCAAAAATGCAGAATTAATGGGCAAAAACTGTAGGAAGAAATCAACCTTCAGATGTGCAGTGCTGCTCTTCTCCAAACCAATTTCTGAATGCTGGGATTTTGAATGCTGCTCCTTCTCAAAAACAATGTTTCTCTTCTTCAAAACACCTCTGAATGGCAGCAAAAACTCTGCTGCAAAAACTCTCTAAATGTTGCAAAAATGCAGATATTCACAGGCCATAAACACAATGGCTCACTCAATTTGGAGCAGGGCCAGCGATCGCCCGCTCTGATACCATGCTAAACACCATGTCGAAGCACACACATGGTGTATGAGGAAGAGTAACACACACACACAAGAGACTCAACACAATGAAGGATAAGCGTGAGGCTTTCTTATTTTCCATTATACAAAGATGTACATTTATAGTACAATGGTGTGACTCTTGGTTTCATATTCCAAGGTCACTTGGACTCCATTGTGACTTTTCGCATTACACACCTACCCATGGAGGATTAGGTGTTCCAACAGCAACTTACCCTCCACCACAATCTGGTATAGGTTTGAATCCGTGTTGGCCGGATAAATCGATCTTACAGACAAGATCGATCTCCCTATTGTCAGAAGACAATATAGCAAAAAACGAACAAATAAGTTTGTATTTCTCTAAATATATTCGCTTTACAAATAAATGCTATGAAGGTGTCGATCCTACCTTAGATCCAAATTCTTATTTGTAACCGTAGTTCTTCCGTCACATCAATAGTCCTTCCGTCGCAACAAAGTGTCGTCTTTTGTAGCAACAAAGTGTCGTCTTTTATCAACCTGCAATCACAAACAAGAAAATATTAAATAGCACATGTATAAAAATTAATTATAAAACATGCCTATCATAGTGATCAAGGAATCTATGAAATAAATGATCAAACGACAACTTATTGAAATAAACAATCGAACGACAATTTATTGAGAAAAACAAAACTTGATTGTATTAATCTTAAAATAACAGAAGAACCTTACAACCTTAGCCTTGATGTTCGAAAGGCCTTCCCGAGGTCCGAAGCAGGAGTCTCCTATAATTTGATAAGTCTCGCACTCTTCTTCCAGGAGCACAAAGAGGTATGTGATCTTTCCTCTCAAAAGCTCATCAGAAGGAAGTCTAAATCTCAACAACACTTCAACTCAATCACCCATAAAGCTTGAACTCCAATTCTCAATCTCCAAAATCTAACCATTTGAGGCTACCCAATGCCTCCTTTTATAAAGCAGATGAGGAGGTTAGGATTCCACCTTTGTAGGGATATAATCCTCCTTCAAAGGGATAGACTCCTCACATCAAGGGAGTACTTCCTTAAGGTGAGGGATACATGCACCTTATCAAAGCGTACTCATCCCCAAAAATTATCATCTTGAACCTTCTAGAATTGACCTCAAACCAACTTTTTAACTTTACTTTCTTGCCTTTTTTACTTTAAGGAGGGTACACAGGCATTGCAAAGGAAAACTGCATTCTAGAATGCAGGTAAGCAGTGTATTACCTATGTACCCAAGCTAGGAATGCAGGCAGGCCTCATGTTACCTGCGTACCCAAAGTTTCAGATATTTTTAGGGTTTTTCCTCCTGTTTCAAGGCTTGAAATGAGGAATTAAAGGTTGTACGACTTGCATAGGAGGCATGTATGAGTGTTAATGAGCTCATACAGTCAGCAGAATGTCAAGGTGACAGTTTTTAGTGTAACAGATTGCCCCCTAAAGTGCGAAGTCTGAAATAGATGAAGATGAAGTCTGTCATATATGAAGAGTGAAGTACTTTATCATTTCAAGGATCATCCTGTGGACACCCCAGTCGGAACCTGTAAAAACATTTAATGCAAAATATATATATGTAAACATATCATCGCTGAGGTAGGCATTCCCATACTCAGATCAAAACTAACTAGAAAACTGATTTAAACTGTTCTGATACAGGAATGATTTTCAATGCATCAATAGTATAGACATATGTAGACATAGCATGGACGCAGCCATATGTTTATGAATATTCTACTGTATAAATGAAAAACAAAAATTCCTCGTAGCCTGGATGGTGGAAACTAGATCCAGGGTCTTGATTTCCGCTTCTCGAACCAGTATGATTCTATCCATGTGAATGAATGTGTTGAAATCGAACATGGTAGAAACCACTTGATTACTAGTCAATGATGTAAACTGTTAACAAGTGTGAGAGTAACCATCAGTACAATCCATGAAATGTGAATGAATGAGCTGAATTCAAACATGTCACGGAATCATTCGATTTAAGGTCAATGATGCAACCTATCGTCGAAGTCGAGAAATCTGCCATTGAGGCATGCAGATTTCAAGGTACTGACGATTTCTAGATCAACTTCCTAGATAATGAGTTTTCGTCGATAGAAAGTGATCCGTCGTAGGTAAACCCACAACACGAAATCATAGATCAAGTTTTGAAGAAATATATTGGCAAGGACTGACTCAGGGATGGTCAAAATGGATGACAGTTATTTCTCAAATGAATGGTTTGTTTGAACTGTCCTATTGAACACATAACGACACTGCAGATGGTTTGGTGACAATTGACCCAAAGCTAATACCCAGAAACCGGCTGAAGACTTTAAATATGGTTTGATTAACTGTTAGGCAAAGGATTTCCCAACCCAGGTGAATAAAAGTGTCGTGTTAAAGAGTGGTTAACGATTTTCCGAATAATCAAAATGTAAAAAACAGGTTCGTTTCTCTCTCTTTTCCCCCACCATTTATGGCAAGTACCTCTTTATTTTTGACAAGCTTGAGGAGGATAACATTTGCTTGCTTATAAGCTCATCCTTCGGATGAGTCCAACTTAGTTTAATATTCGAACCCTAAGAAGGAGTGGTTCGTTCCTGTTTAAAATTGAACAGGTCCTTTACTGTTAAATTTTAACGAGTCCAGTATAGGAGAAACTCGGTGTTTTTTCAGTTTTAGAGAGTCAGAAGAAAAAAATTACAAAGACTCCATGGGTGTAATTTTTCGTAAATTTAGTCTCTCAAGCCCGAAAAAGGATAAAATAATGTAGGAGAGAACTCTATTGACCATAATTAGTCAACGTATACATTTTTCATAAATAGTCCATTTAAGTCCGTAAAAGGGGTAAACTTATACTGAAAGGACGTCATTCATTTACTTTAATGAGTTCGAATAATCAAGTGCTCGACAATCTTTTCATTTTTAGAGAGTTTGAAAAGGGCTTAAAAGAGGACTCCAAGTTCTCGCTTTTTCATAAATTTTTGAAAGAGTCCGAAAAAGTGATGAAAGTATGTTCTATATTTTTGCTTTTTCTGTAAATTTTAACGAGTTCGAAAAAGGGATAAAATATACTCCTGTGGCCGAATTTCAATTTAATTAATGAGTAGGAAAAGACGGAAAGAACTCGGCATTTTCATGTGTTTTACGAGAATGAAAGATAGCAAAATAATCTCGGGATTTTCATGAGTTTAACGAGTCTTGAAAATAAGCAAAATTGACTCAAGATAGGTTTCATTTTTACTAAAGCTTGAAACAGAGAAAAAATATGCTTTAGAGTGGTTTCATTTTTACACAAGCTTGAAATAGAGAGAAAATTGTGCTTGATGCCCTCTAAGCGTAACTACTAGAGCGCATGCCCCCCCAGCTTCATTCCATTCAACTAAATAAACTACTGGTAATTAATAGATGGATGGAATGAAGGTTCATTTACGAGATCATATGAAAGACCCGACCTAAAACTATAAGAAAATTATGCAAAAACTGAAATAACTAACCTAAACATATGACTTAACATTTACGAGATCTAGTCAAAGACTCGACTCAATTAGGGGAGAATTTGTTTCATTTTTTAACGAGCTTGACACAACAAAAGAACTATGCTCATGGCAACGTGTTTCATTTTTTAACGAGGTCGACATAGTAAAAGGAACTTTCCTCTTACCTGATTCATTTTTTACGAGGTTGACTCAGTAACAAGAACCATCCTCATATCTACTTTCTACAATCTACCTATATAACCTACTGATTCATTTTTTAATGAGGTTGACATAAGAAAAGAACTGTCCTCATACCTAATTCATTTTTTAACGAGGTTGACTCAGTAACAGGAACCATCCTCATAAACTACTTATTTCTAATCTATTAATCTACTCTCTGCAATCTACCTATTGATTCATTTTTTAAAAAGGTTGACACAGGAAAAGAACTGTCCTCATGGAAGCTTGTTTCATTTTTTAAACGAGCTTGACACAAGAAAAGGAACTATGCTCTCGACTAACTGATTCATATTTTAACGAGGTTGACATAGTAAAAGGAACTATCCTCACACTCATTGATTCATTTTTTAACGAGGTTGACACAGTAAAAGGAACTTTCCTCACCAGCCACTGATTCATTTTTTAACGAGGTTGACACAGTAAAAGGAACTATCCTCAAGGGCCACTGATTCATTTTTTAATGAGGTTGACACAGTAAAAGGAACTATCCTCGGACTCATTGATTCATTTTTTAACAAGGTTGACACAGTAAAAGGAACTATCCTCAGACTCACTGATTCATTTTTTAACGAGGTTGACACAGTAAAAGGAACTATCCTCAGACTCTTGATCATGGCTTCCAACTGGAAGAAACACATGTCAATGGACACACCTTGATCATGGGTTCCAAGAGGTCTTCATCAGAAGGAAGAATAGTTCTCTGGAAGGAACACATGTCAAGGGACTCAAAAGAGATAAGAACATCACGTTCAAATAATCCCATAGAGCTTTCCATGTCAATTACCGGATCTAAGTCAAAGGAAGACGAGCAACCAGTGAGAGGCTCGCTTACATCAATAACTAAAAACATGGGACTAGCTGCCACATAATTAACCCGTGGCGGGGTAGATACCACTTGCGTATGAGAGACATTCAGGGATCTTGGATCATTGGTAGTCGAATCAAGACTAGGGAACGAAAGCTGGTCTACAGTCACAATATTTCCATTGTGAGGGAAAGACATCATGCGAAATAGTGTCGATACGACAGCTTTCATTGCATAGACATAGTCTCGCCCAAGGAGTAAATTGAAATCCAAGGGACCTCGAACTACCATAAGATCAATACAGATAGTTTTACCTTCCAAAGTAATAGAGAACTTAGGAAGGATCCCTAAAGGTTCACTAATGGTTCTGTTAAAAGCTTCCAGATTCTGCGTAATAGGCACAAGCTGAGGGGAACCCAAAGCTTTCCAAGCAGTTGAGGATAAAATACTAACATAAGCACCTTCATCTACCTGTGTGCGATGTATGTCCCTACCACCCAAATTCGCAATGATTTGGAAAGGATAGAGGAAGGAAGACGAGGTTTTGTCAGTCTATTCCAATCAAAGGAAAAGACCTTAGTACTTGGAGGGGGTTCTATAGAAACAGGTGAAATTCCCCCCGGCGTAAAAGAATCTGATGTAACAAGAAGAACCTGAGTGGTATGAAGTTAACTCTCTACAGGGAGAATGGGATCGACTGAATGTGAAATCAAATCAACCACTCGATCAACTAATGGATCATCAACTTGAGTGATATGAGTTTCACTCTCCAATGGAAGAGTGGGATCGACTGTACTTGAAATTAGATCAATCACTTCGTCAGTTGACGGTATGTTGGGAGAAAGTTTATGGTAACTAGTTGGAAATTCTTGCTGTGGAACAGTAAGGTTTTCCAATAATTTTGAGGCTTCATCCATGTGAGGGAAAATGTGAGTTTGATGACTCCCTTTGCATAACTTACAAGGAAACCTAACGTTACCCTTTTTCCCACGAACCTAACTATCACTCGTTGATGGATCAACGAAAATTTGATGAGATTTTTCTGACCATACTTCCAAGACCTTTGGAATACCGACATAATTGATAAGGAAGTGGTCACCCTTACAAATCTTGCAAGGGTATTTGGGTTTACGATGCATGTTGGAGGTTTCCTCAACACAACTAACACTTACAACCATGGTTGGTTGGTTGACTTATTTCTTATCTTGCTTCTTCTTCTTCTTCTTCTTCCTATCCACCTGGTTACTAGCATCAAGAATTTTATCAAGCGAAGAGGAAGAAATGGAGGAAGAAATATTAGGCGAAGAAGGTAAAGGGTCAACAGAAGGTTGGTGATGTTGAGATGGTGAACTCTGTTGAAGTGAAGCATCCGGTTGAGGTGGAATAATTGGAGTATTCGGGGCCAACGAAGTTGAAAATAACCATATCGGTAAACCTATTGTAAATCTAGGTAATGACAACATAGCCATATAAGGAGGACCAAAATTTTCAAAGCAAGGAAAAGTACTAGGATTCTCATTAAGAGGGGTTCCTTGGTTGGTAAATTCCGAAATATTTTCCATTATATTCAACTTCAGTGAATTTTATTAACAATTTAAAACTAAAATTAACAATTCACAATTCACACCTATGGTCTCTAGAAGTAAAAACAAAGAAATTAACACGCGCTATCAAATCTAGGAGTCAAACCACACACAAAAAGTAACTTCCCATACTAAAAACACTAGTTGGTGATAAAATCCAACATCGTAGAATTTAATACAAAAAGGGCGGTTGGAAAAGTTACCCTGACAACCTACTTAATGAAACAGAATGGCACAAGTTTCTTCACAAAACCATCTCGAGTGAAGAGAACCCCCCAGAGAGTCCAAGTGAGTCTAGTCGATGTTTGCTCTAGATATAGTGAGATCTTTCCTTCACCGTCACCTTGGGAAATAATATTAAGTTTATGGACACTAAGGTTACCAACAGTAACAAATACAACTAGGGGAACAGTCTACGATTTGATCCCATGCGCAAGGGCAGAGTAACAAAGCTCAATCCCCTTGAAGGCTCCTCGACATGGTCAATCCGAGGTTTACCGACAACTGACCCCAGCCTCCTCGACAATGGTTAATCCGAGGTTTACCATTTTTAATACGCGTAGAATATTCTATCTTTCCCAATGAAATAGAATTGATTGTCTCAAAGGTTCGGGCATGATCTCGTGATTAACTCCTTTAAGAGAAGCATCCTAGATTGTACCAATTACAATTGGATTTATTTCCTACCGCAAGATTTATCTACTTGTTTGTTTTAGTTTCTTTGGAAATTTAACTACAACCTATTCCAAAGCACTAATATTGAGCTAGATTGGTGGAAAGAGCCCTAAAAATGAAAAATTACTAGATGAATTTTAATTAAGCGCTGTGTTATTTAGGCTATTATTACTCAAAGGGTAAATGGATATGAAACCAATGGTGTTATGACCCGACCCAAAACTGAATGCAATCGAATATGATAATGTAATCTTTTCAATTCGATGAATCCTAACTAAAGTAAGGAGAGAGTTTCCATACACTTCCAACAATGCAAAAATTGATCACTAAGAGAAAATATAACAAATTCTCCAATGCACTAATTTCATCAAGAAAAACTAATGCAAATCAATTCCAAAACAATTTTTTTATTTTTGTGTTTTTAAAACAAGCATAAAAACATCTAAATTCAAATCAAAGAAAACTGATCTAAATCTACGATTGATTTTTCAGAATGTAAACTATGCAGTTGTAATCTATGCACAATTCACTCATATTCTGAAAATGAGAATTCTAATTGTTGAGCCCCAAAGATGTCCTTTTCTTTCACCACATTTCACTCCATTTCCTTTGTTCCTTATCAATTATAGGCTTAAATGATCAATAAGATTAATTGAAGCTGCTTTAAGAATGTATATAATGACTAACTTGCTACACTTTCATGGTTTTGTTGTTGTAGTAATGTTTTACTAGACTTAGCTACAGAATGCAGCCATTCTGTAGGTAGTTGCTGATTCCACAGTTGTCTTCATGTTTTCACAGGTTTCAAGTGTCACCTCAAAGAAAAACGCATATGGGTAAAATCCAGACTTCATCCACATCGTTCCTTGCTCCCTACGAAGTCTGAGCAGAATTCTACAGGTTGTTATGCACGTGGGAAACCAAAACTAAGAGATAGACTTCTAATAAGACAAGGACTGTACAGATGTCCTTAATCATAGTACGAGACCACCACCAGAGTTCTAGTTTGATTTTAGTTGGGAAAGACATTTATTCCTGTTTTATCTCAAGGGTAGTTATGTAATTTTCTTATAAGAATGACTCGGGAGACCGAGAAACATCTAGCTAGATTTTGTTTTGTTGTTAGATCTCAGAAGACCGTAATACTCTGTTTTAAAGTATTTTCCCTTTTAATGAAAGAAGCATCGCTTTATTGCAAGATATGAGGCAATCTTAAGGATATTTGTATGTTAATCCAATGGTAGAGGGCCCCTACTTCCCGAGAAGCTTTTGTTCATATGGTTTAGATAAGTAACTTTAGCCTCTCTTTTTTTCATTCCTAGTTTAAGCAATTTTCTGAACTTTGTGTTTTTATACTCACTTGCAGTGAATGCTACATCTATTCTTATTCTTATGAATTATTCCAAAACATTACTAACATTAAACGAGATATGACTGTAGTATTTTAGGAATTAGTTGCATTTTTCGGAACTTTATGTTTTATGTTATTTACAATACAACCAGACTTGTTCTTACAAACTGTTCCAAAATATCACTCATATTGAACGAGATAGGGCTATAGAATTTTAGAGATTAGTTGCATTTTAGCTTAGTTGTAAGACTCCGGAGGTTAATGGCATTCTAGTTTAACTTTGTTTAATGTATTTCAAGCTTGATTAATTGCATTCTAGTTTAGTTGTGGTCACTGTATTTCAATTTTGATTGATTGCATTTTCACTCAGTTTTGCTTAATGTATTTCAAGTTTCATTGGTCAGTTGCATGATAGTTTTGTTCTATTAGAATAAGGCCTTCATTATTTACAAAACTATTCTTGTTATTAATCTCTTCCAACATATCACCATACGGACAGGAATTAGTGATATCAGTTCAAAGCCTTGACCGTTCTGCAATCTCTTACAATTGTGCAAATAGCTTTTTTCCCAAAACTATTCCAAAAGACTTCTAATTTCCGAATAAGGCTTAGTAGTGACAATTTAAGTTGCAGAATGGAATAATTTCAGTATCATAGGTTAATTTAAGGTAGAGTTCCTCATTGTGTTGCAGACTATCTTTTCCAAATGTATTCCAACAGATTTCTAGCCATGGATAAGATCTTCCCTGTGACATTGTAGGTTGTTGTTTACTTAGAACCTCACTGCATTAAAATCATCCTTTTCTCAAGCTATTCCAACATATTCCTAATTAATGAATTGGATTGAGTTTATGTTATGAGTCATTGAGTTTATGTTATGAATTATTGAATTCATGTTATGAGTTATTATCAAGTTTTTCATTTTCTGAATGCCACACATAATTTAGAATAGGTTTTGCTCTGTTTTTAGTGTGACCAAAAAATGTTCTTTATCAAACATTTAGTTCTTTTCCTTCTTAACATAAAACCACAAAACCAAAAACATCATAAAAACACTAAACACAACGTAGTGAGAAACAGATACCTAGGCACATATAGTGCACCTCACTTCAGCAGTCTACTAGCCCTGGTTGACAATTTATGACCTCAATTTAGGAACACTAAGTTGAGCAGACACTAATTATGCAAATGTGATATATGCAAGAGAATTCTCAAACACAAGATGATTCTAATGTAATCTAAGAACCAATCAAGTGGAAGTCAAGAAAATCGGGTGAGAGTTCCAAAAATCAAAAAACACTCAAAGGCTATTAACACTCATACACAATTTAGCCCCTCCCAGCGAATGAGGGGGAAATTTTTTTGCAAAAACAAAATAAAAAAGATGCAAAATTGTGAAAAGACTGAGACAAATCTCCAAGTAATGACCAAAGGAAATCAAATTAAGAATTTCTCAAAAAAGAGACTCAAAACACCCAATTAACTTAATGGAGATTGATGAGATGAAAAATTTGCTGAAAGAAACTCATAAACAAGACTTTTTTGACAGAAAAATACAGATCAAGGTAGATGCTAAGAATCCTAAATTAAATCTAAACTAAATTGAAAAAAATAAATCTGAATTTTTTCAAAAATTTTAACAGGGTCCGCAGGCTCCCAGCAGTAATAGGTGCGGTCCCGCACTGTTTACTTAAGGAAAATGCGAAACTGCCCGCATTGTGCAAAAGAACAAAGTTTGGTCCCCAGAAAAGTTCAAGAAAAATGTAAAAGATTTCAAAATTTTCAAAAACAGAGAAAACCTAAGCTACCCAGGCAGATATGCATCAATCAAAAACCTGGAAAATTTTTTCCTCAAATCAAAATAAAAGAGAACCAAAAACAACAAGTTCTTTCCCCAGCAGAGTCGCCAATTTGTTGGCCAGATAAATCGATCTTGCAGACAAGATCGATCTCCCTAGTGTCAGAAGACAATCTAGCAAAAAACGAACAACTAAGTTTGTCTTTCTCTAAATATATTCGCTTTACAAATAAATGCTATGAAGGTGTCGATCCTACCTTAGATCCAAATGCTTATTTGTAACCGTATTTCTTCCGTCGCATCAATAGTCCTTCCGTTGCAACAAAGTGTCGTCTTTTGTCGCAACAAAGTGTCGTCTTTTATCGACCTGTAATCACAAGCAAGCAAATATTAAATAGCACCTGTATAACAAATAATTATAAAACATACCTATCATAGTGATCAAGGAATCTATGAAATAAATGATCAAATGACAGCTTATTGAAATAAACAATTGAACGACAATTTATTGAGAAAAACAAAACTTGATTGTATTAATCTTAAAATATACAGAAGAACCTTACAACCTTAGCCTTGATGTTTGGAAAGGCCTTCCTGGGGTCTGAAGCAGGAGTCTCCTCTACTTTGATAAGTCTTGCACTCTTCCTCCAGGAGCACATAGAGGTATGTGATCTTTCCTCTCAAAAGCTCAGCAGAAAGAAGTCTAAATATCAACAGCGCTTCAACTCAATCACCCATAAAGCTTAAACTCTAATTCTCAATCTCCAAAATCTAACCATTTGAGGCTACCCAATGCCTCCTTTTATAGAGCAGATGAGGAGGTTAGGATTCCACCTTTGTAGGGATAGAATCCTCCTTCAAAGGGATAGACTCCTCACATCAAGGGATTAGTTCCTTAAGGTGAGGATATGTGCACCTTATCAAAGCGTACTCATCCCCAAAAAAATTCTTCATCTGGGAACCTTCTAGAATTGACCTCAAACCAACTTTTTTAACTTTACTTTCTCGCCTTTTTGACTTTGAGGAGGGTACGCAGCATTGCAAGAAAACTATGTTCTAGAACTCATAAGCAGTTGTATTACTACACTCAAGCTAGGAACGAGTGTGCCTCATGTTACTCGTTGCATCTAAAGTTTCAGTAATTCAGTAGATTTTATGGTTTTTCCTCCGTTTCTATACCATGAGGTGTAAAGGTTGTAAGACGGTATAGGAGGCATTTATGATGTTAATGATTTATACAATCCAAGAAAATTTCAAGGTGATAGTTTTTAGTGTAATCCGCCTGTCTTGGAGAATCCAAGTCCGATGAAATAACTATCTATCCGTGTGTACCAAGCACGAGGTGCTTGTTTCAACCCATACAGCGCTCTCTTGAGCCTGCACACATGCGACTCGCTGCTGAATATCTCGAAACCTTCGGGCTGCTCTATGTACACCTCCTCCTCAATGACTCCATTGAGGAACGCAGTCTTCACATCCATCTGATGAATGTGCCACCCCATCTACGCTGAGAGAGAAAGAATCATCCATATGGAAGAATACCTTGCGACAGGTGCAAAGGTTTCCTCATAATCGATTCCCTCAATCTGTGAGAAGCCTCAGGAAAAAAATCTTGCCTTGTACTTCTCCACACTCCCATCAGCTGCTTGCTTCACTTTGTAGATCCATCTCGAACCTACCACTGATTTCCCTTCCGTACTGCATAATCTCCCATGCACCTGCTTCCGATAATTTAATCATACTCCTCCACCATGGCATCTACCTATGTGGGCTCCTGCACTGCTTCCTCTAAAGAGGATGGCTCTGTCACGATACACTTGCTCATAAGAGCCATGTATCTAGTATAATGGTCAGGTGACTGTCTCTGTCTGCGCTGTGATGTAGGTGCTCCTACAATCCTCTCTGCATCTTGAGCAAGTCGCTCAGCTTCTATAGTGCACTTTCGCCCTCTGATAGTTGGCGCTACATGAGTGGTCTCTTCCACTCCATGAACCTCCTCTTGTGGCTGATCCACATCCTGAGGCTCATCCTTAGGAAGTAATAGCTCCTCATCTGCATGCAAGTGTGGCTCCCTCTCAAGCGAACACTTCATGGCTTTCTCCTCATGAAATTTGATATCCCATCGCACAACAGTCTTGTGATTGTCTGGCAAATACACACGATAGTTGTGGGGTGTATCAGTGTACCCCAAAAATATCCCAACCTCTGCAATCGGCTCTAGCTTCTTCCTAGCATCCTTCATCACATGAATGTAAACAGGTGAACCAAAAATCCTCAAATGGGAAATATCAAGCTTCTTACCAGAAAATGCCTCCTCAGGTGTACTCATGCCAAGTATCCTGTGAGGACAACGGTTTTGCACATAAACTGTAGTATTGCATGCCTCAGCCCACAAGTGTATGGGAAGGCCCCGATCATAACAACATCGCCCGTGCGAAAGACCCACTTTTGTTCTTCCAATCGAAACCCCATTCTGTTTTGGGTTATGAGGTGCTATGAGCTCTCTTCGAATTCTCTCGTGCCGCAAAAGTCCTTGAACTCGCTGTAGATGAATTCACCACCATTGTCACTCCTAAGAGCTCTTCACTCGCTTCCCCGATTCTTTCTCAACCAAGGCCTTGAACTCACGTAACTTTGAGTATGTCTCGCTTCTTCCTCTCGCATGAAGAAGATCCATCACTTACGAGAAAAATCATCAACAAATATCACATAGTATTCGTTAGACTTTATACTAATAGGTTTCATCTTTCATGATTGTCTTGATTGAATTATGGAA
Organism: Pinus albicaulis; assembly: GCA_034641835.2. Classification (NCBI taxonomy): domain Eukaryota; kingdom Viridiplantae; phylum Streptophyta; class Pinopsida; order Pinales; family Pinaceae; genus Pinus; species Pinus albicaulis. The sequence goes on along the minus strand of CM076572.1, from coordinate 69,055,853 downwards.
TATGTTCAAACCTTCTTACTTGAGCAAAGGTGTTCCATATTCTTGAAAACCAAAAAATCAAAAAATTTAAAAAAAATGTAAAGATGGTATACCCTAAAAGAAAGATCAAAGGGTAAAAAGAATAAAATGGTCAAAAAAGAGAAAGGAATGAACCCCAAGCAAAAAAAATAGACCAAGGGAAGTGTGCAAATCCAAATGCCACTACTTTTTCATTTGTTGTAATAAAGCAATTGTGTACAGCTTTGCCACAATTCATGAATAAGTCAAATTGTTTAAACTTGGCTTAGTCATATTTCAATTTCATGTTATAGATTAGAGAATAAATATCTAGCCAAATGCTTAATCTTGGCGTATAAGTAGCTAGGTAGAGTGAATAAAAGGTGCTCACCAAATTAATCCGAGCCCTTGGATGTAATAAGGGTAGAAATAGATAGATTCATCATGTAAAAAGAAAAGATTGATCGGGGTTTGCAAGTCTAAATGCACCCTAATAAAGAAGAGAAAATGGTAGTCTTAAGTAGATAGGTTAAGTAGATAGGGGTAGGTAGATGGTGTCGCAAAGTTTTATCTCGATGAATGGTGTCACATGTTGGTTAATCATTTACTTTCATCACAAGTACTAAAGTGTGAAATACACTCGAAAAATCAAGTCACGTTAAAGGTAAAGTCAAATTCATTAACCTCCCTCACCATTTTTCCTCAAGAGTTTTACTAATTTCCCCCAAAAGTACTAAGGTAATTTGAGATCAAGGCTCAAGGCATTTCCTTGACTTCTGGAGGGACCGGACCCTCGGCCTAATGATCAAAAAGACCTAAGCACTCGAGATAATTCATCATTGTTATCTTCCATCTTTAACCTTTTTCTAAGTAAAATCCTACTTTACTTAGGAAAGTGAGGCAAAATTCCATAAAAAATTCCTCAAAATAATTTGTTATTCTAAGTTTAAGTGTTGAAGATAAAATGTTGCAATTTACTTCATAAGTTATCACTTTCTTAGATGTACAAAGATGTTTTGATTTTCCTTGTCCTTTGCCATATTAACATTTAATTCTACTATATTAACTCCCTAGTGAAATACCCTTTCCTAAGTATATAACTCCCTTTTTTTATATATACCCCAAAAACCCCTTTATTATAATGTTTTACCAAAGTATTATTTCCCCGCACATTGAAAATAAAACCCCGCCTTATAAACCCTTTGGTGAAATATATCTTTATAACATTAATCCCGCCCTTATGGTGAAATAATTGTATTAATTAATTCATCATATAATAAAATATATATAAAAACGTTAGACATACAATATGTGTGTTTAATACCAAAAACATCAATAAAACTTTGCGAAAGATTTGTGCCACCGTGGTCTGTCCACGTGGCATTCCGGTTAAGCAAACCCCGCCGCAACCCTGTTCATTATGCATATAGGATTAATTATGTCATCTGGACTAATTAATAACTATTTCCGCCAGTTAAAAAGCCCCCGGAGCGATTAAAAACATTTAAAAGTGTTTTAAAGTACGACGGGGCCCACGCGAAACCTCCGCCCATCTTCCCATCACGCTAGCCGTTGGATCAGCCTCCCGCAGATCAACGGCCAGCGTTGATCCCGCTGCCCATCCCTTGTCAACAATTTAACCAGCGGGGGATGGGTGGTTTTTGAATAGTCAACCATCCACGTGGCGACTATCCTATGGAATCGCTCCCCCCGCGATCAATACCGCCCTCGACCAAAAGCGGTGCGGGGACTTCCCGCTTACCACTTACCGCCTGACGCTGCACACGTCATCCCGTACTACCATGACGTCACATCTCGAAAAAAACAAAAAACCTTTTAACTTGTGAACAAGCCATTTTTTCGTGTTTTTTAGTTATTTTCATTATTCTGAGAAGAACGTTGCTCCCGCTGCGATTTTCGAAATTTCTGCTGTGATTGACCATTTCGCCCCAAAATTCTGCTGCGCCCGTATTGAAGAACGTCCCTGCCATTGCTCATTACCTATCAAAGAACCAGTTTCTGTCTAAAAACAGGTATTTATCATTTTACGCCCCGACTGCACGAAAAACTCAGTTTCCTTTGTTTTTTCGCTTAGAAAGTGGTTAAAAATCATTGTTGGGTCCTCCCTGAAGATTTTAAACCTGTGAAATTGCCCCCAAAACCTACAAATTGTTCCAATTTCCTCCTTTGTCAGATATCCCGTCCGGTCTGTAAGAAAAAAACGAAAACCTCCATTTTGAATCCACAAGAACCAAAATGGAGGTCCCGGCAGCTCTTAATATCACTCCATTGAATGCTCCTCACCGTGAATTGGACTATTTACCTCTGATAGATGAAGATTTCCAAATAAAAGACCTGGGTTTCGATGAAAGTCCCTTTTATTGAGCTATTGTCTTTACTAGAGAACGAATACTTAAAGACAAAGATCTTATAGGGTTGTGGGAATCCAATCTCCCAAGGTATCTCATCCCCTCGAGTCATTATTTTCCCCGAGAAATTGTCCACTTATTGCCATTACAACTATGATCCAACTCAAGAGCAATGTCCCCTAACGAGAATGTCCTTTTCCCAATTCTTGCTCGGTCTAACACGATGAGAAAAATCAAAGAGTATCAGTGGATAAAGTGTATCAGGTAAAAGTCAGAGTGAACAGTAAAAATGAAGTTACAGAGCAGTCAAAGGTAAACAGTAAAAATGAAGTTACAGAGCAGTCAAAGGTAAACAGTAAAAATGAAGTTACAGAGGCAGTAAAATGGTAAAAAGAGATGAAAATACTTTCACCAACATTGAATTTTATCTAAAGTGAAAGTAAAGCAGTCAAAGGAACAAAAAAGTGAAAAGATGAAAAATACAACAAGAAGGAACATTTTTGCAGAAATTGCATATTTTAGTCATAGTTTTGCAGAAACTATTGTGATCAATCAAAGATTAATTTTACAAAACTGAAGGAGGTTTATGTTCTTAATAGGACCATCTACAAAAACCTCTCTCACTTTTCTAACAGCTATTATGGTTTTGGAAATATTAAACAAAGTTGGAAAGCACTTTTTGCAGAAAATTACAGTCAAGTCATCATTTTGCAGAAAATATTGTGGCCAATTAGAAGTACATTTCAAAAAAATGAAGGAGGTTTTTGTTCCTAAGAGACCCATCTACAAAAACCTATCTCAGTTTTTTCACAGTGGTTTTATAATGAGAGATACATGCGCATCTTTACAGGCCATTTTTCAGACTCTGTAAAACTCTGTTTTACGCATATTGTTTACAGAGAATATTATGCACAGCTGGAGAGGAATTTTGGGAAACTGAAAGAGGTTTATCTCACCAACATATTAATCCACAATAACCTCTTTCACTTTTTACATATCTATTACGGATTGAGAAATACGAAGATATAATTGGACCCCAAGTTTGCAGAATTGTTGGAGCAGATTGCACAAAGAAAGGAAGCAGTTAGTGACTTGGATGCCTCATCATCAACTAAGATTTGGATCAAATTCGAATTATCCTCTTTGTCATCACCTATCCATCAAAAATAGTGCCAAATAGTTTGAGTGTCCTTTACTTTAGTTCTATTTATGTAAATAGTTGGAGAGATTTGTGAACCAATTTTGATATTTGTTTCAAGATATTTTAGTTTAGAATTTGTATAAATACTCCACTCTTGGAAGCATTTGGTGTGGATTCTATTACTCTGTTGTAACACTGAGATTTTCGGAATAAAAGCTTTTGGAGAAATTTACTTGTGGCTTACTGGATGACGATTTGAAGCACTGGACTTGTTGCAGGATTCATGTGTTGGACTACAGTTCAATAAGTGTTTCTACCCTTTATCTGAAATTTTATATTAGTTTATAATACCATCATATCCATTTCTGAATAATTTACATAAAGGATTGAAACAGAATTTGCTTAATTGTACTCTGTTTTCAAATGTGATTGTTCCTAAATGTTTTCTTCTAAATTAGCTATAAGCATGAATTATTAAATGCTCCTGCTTCGCTAATTTAAGCATTGTTGATTGCTATAATAAAGAATCCTTTATTGCTCTTTGTTTGTAGTCAATTCACTTCTTTCCTTTGAACATGGTGAAAGATTCTTAATTGCCTTTCATCCCTTCAAGATCATCCCACCCACTTTAAATTTTAAGGATTGTTCTCTGTCTAGCTATCTTGCCCTGTAATACCATCTTGTGCGTAGAATAGAAGTCCAGTAAAGCCATCCTTTGACTCCATAGCCCAATGGACTGAAAGCTCTTAGCCTTGCCCTTAGTTTGCAGATTCCACCATTTTCCCAAAACAAACTTTGAATCTATAACTAGCCTAAAACCTTTCAAGAACAAAGATAAATCATAAAGAGAGAGCCCTCTCTGGATGCAGATTGGCTAGATTCTGCATCTAAAAGGTTGGTTTGTGGTTACCTCGGGTATACTTTCCTCTTACACAACTTCTAGAAAAAGCTGAGTGATAACATAGTGGCGACCATACTGGGGAATCTGAATCATTTTATTGATACTATTGTTTGATTTATAAGCTATGGACAGAGTCTGAAGATCAGCCAGGTAGCCTTTGAAATTGCTTTTGCTCTGCAATTGCAAAAGTAAATAAAAGTTGCTTCAGTCTATCTCTGATTTAGCTTATACATTGAACCTTAGTTTCAAACATTCAATCAGACTCTCTAGTTTAATAATTCTTTGAGAAAATTTTAATCATAAATCTTAAATTTCTTGAAGAGTTTGTAGAAGTTGTTTTGAAAATTCACAAAAAATTTGGTTTCCTGAAGAACTAACTTTTTCTTCAGAATTGTTTTACAGGTTTAGATCTGATCTATGATGGTGGACAAGGATCAGACACACAAAGGTTAAAATCATCCACCTGGCGACTCCAAAATCAATTTCACTACTAAGACTCCACTGGAGGAATGAACCTGGAAGAACAATATGGAAATATCAGGCTTTCAACTTGGATTGTTATCCAAGACATTATGTTCTTTCTAAATTGATAGAGTTTTCAAATGTATATTGTATTTTAGAGAAGAACTTAGAGTAGTTTTTAATTTATCTCTTTTGAAAATTGTAAATATAAAATCTCCATGCACATTTGAGCATCATTCTTCTGACTCTTTTGATATCATTTTCCAATCAAGACACTGTAGATCAGAGATCCAGAGCTTCAAGTTTCAGATAAATTCCACAACCAAATAATCCATAGTCCAAAGCATTAATAATGATACTAGATGACAGGGTTTGTGGAAAATCTTTCATTTGATGAAATTTTAAATGAATTCAGGGATGAGTTATCAAAAATTCAGTTTGATGAGGATTTTCTAAGAGCTTTCTTTCTTCTCTTGAAAACAAGAAAATGTTCTCCTCAAGTTAAAAAATGGCTTCTTGATATAATTTCTGAAAATTATGAAAATGAAATCAAACTTTTGCATTCTCAAATTCAGTCATACAATCTCCGAAATCCTAAAGAATTCTTTGAAAATCTTCCTTCTCCAAAGCAAGAGGAAATTGTACTATCTTTTGACTTGCATATTGAAGATGATTATTCTTTCTAACACAAGACTGAAGAAATAAGTTCATGGTCTAATATTCATAATTCAATTGAACAATTAGTCATTGAAGGCCTAGAAGTAAATAACATACATCATGCTTTTATTGATCCTATATCAGATTATATGGAGAATCTTTTGAGCCTAAATTTGCAAACATGTTTTCTCTATAAGGATCAAATACATCAAAAGTGGCCTTTACACATCATATCATTTATTATAAAGGCGCATGATCATAACCTACTTCCAATTTTGATCACAAGCAATCAAGTTGTCCATTTATTTTTACAGCTACTTGATTGGCTTCATTGGCATTTTTGTATTACCTGATTCAATAAGATTTTAGTAGATTAGAATAGGTAAATGAGTGCCAATAAGCTCAGAATTTTGAGCAATTTTTTTAGTGTTTCAATTTTCAGCTAGTTTTTCATTAAGTTGGTTTGAAATTTTTTGTGTGTTGTTTTAGATCAGATTTCAGGTTGCAGAAAAAGGACTATATTCAATTCAAGATTTTCAACCACAGCAAATGCATGTTTGGGATTGGAACAAGGCAGAAGATTTCCAACTAGGAAACAAAGTTTTAAGTTTTGAATGGATGGTGAATTCCTGAAGTTGAAGCCCGAAATTGAAGGCCCTAAGCTTCAGAAGTTGCACTATCATATGTACAATAAAGCTACCAGAAGAAGGAGATTACATAGTTCAGTTTGAAGACATGTTGAGGCATCTGACCTGCTGTTCTTGACTTTCCACAAGGAAAAGCCATCCCCAAGTGGAGCCAGTGTTAGCCTCCTATATCAATAGGTTTCATCTTTCATGATTGTCTTGATGGAAGTATGGTATATGTTCAAACCTTCTTACTTGAGCAAAGGTGTTCCATATTCTTGAAAACCAAAAAAATCAAAAAATTTAAAAAATGTAAAGAGGGTATACCCTAAAAGAAAGATCAAAGGGTAAAAAGAATAAAAATGGTCAAAAAGAGAAAAAATGAACCACAAGCAAAAAATAGACCAAGGAAAGTGTGCAAATCCAAATGCCACTAATTTTTACTCTGTTGTAATAAATCAATTGTGTGCAGCTTGTGAAATTTTTGCCACAATTCATGAATAAGTCAAACTGTTTAAACTTGACTTAGTCATATTTCAATTTCATGTTATAGATTAGAGAATAAATATCTAGCCAAAAGTTTAATCTTGGCAGATAAGTAGCTAGGTAGAGTGAATAAAGGTGCTCAACAGTTTAATCTGAGCCCTTGGATGTAATAAGGGTAGAAATAGATAGATTCATCATGTAAAAAGAAAAGATTGATCAGGGTTTGCAAGTCTAAATGCACCCTAATAAAGAAGAGAAAATGGTTGTGTTAAGTAGATAGGTAGGTAGATGGTGCTGCAAAGTGTTATCTGATGAATGGTACTGCTACATGTTGGTTAATCATTTACTTTCATCACAAGTACTGAAACATGACATACACTGGAAAATCACACCAAGCAAAAGTCAAATTCATTAACTTCCCTTATCATTTTCCCCTCAAAAGTTTTACTAATTTTCCCCAAAAGTACTAAGGTAATTGGAGATCAAAGGGGCTCAAGGCATTTCCTTGACTTCTGGAGGGACCGGACCCTCGGCCTAATGATCAAAAAGACCTAAGCACTTGAAATAATTCATCATTGTTATTTTCCATCTTTAAATTTTTCCTAAGTAAAATCCTATTTTACTTAGGAAACTGATGCAACATTCCATAAAAATTCCTCAAAATAACTTGTTATTCTAAGTTTAAGTGTTGAAGATAAAATGTTGCAATTTACTTCACAAGTTATCACTTTCTTAGATGTACAAAGATGTTTGATTTTCCTTGTCCTTTGCCATATTAACATTTAATTCTACTATATTAACTCCCTAGTGAAATACCCTTTCCTAAGTATATAACTCCCTTTTTTATATATACCCCAAAAACCCCTTTATTATAATGTTTTACCAAAGTATTATATCCCCGCACATTGAAAATAAAACCCCGCCTTATAAACCCTTTGGTGAAATATATCTTTATAACATTAATCCCGCCCTTATGATGAAATAATTGTATTAATTAATTCATCATATAATAAAATATATATAAAAAACGTTAGACATACTATAAGTATGTTTAATACCAAAACATATCAATAAACTTTGCGAAAAGTCTCGCGCCACCGTGGTCCGTCCACGTGGCATTCCACCTAAGCAAACCCCCGCCACAACCCCTTTATTTTGCATACAGGATTAATTAAGTCGCCTGGACTAATTAATAACTATTTCCGCCAGTTAAAAAGCCCCCGGAGCGATTAAAAACATTTAAAAGTGTTTAAAAGTACGACGGGGCCCACATGAAACCTCCGCCCATCTTCCCATCGCCCCAGCCGTTGGATCAGCCTCCCGTAGATCAACGGCCAGCGTTGATCCCGCTGCCCATCCCGTGTGAGTTCTTTAACCAGCGGGGGATGGGTGGTTTTGACTAGTCAGACCATCCACGTGGCGAGAAACCTGTGGAATCGCTGCCCCCGCGATCAATACCGCCCTCGACCAAAAGCGGTGCGGGCACTTCCCGCTTACCACTTACCGCCTGACGCTGCACACGTCATCCCGTACTACCATGACGTCACATCTCGAAAAAAACAAAAAACCTTTTAACTTGTGAATAAGCCATTTTTTCGTGTTTTTTAGTTATTTTCATTATTCTGAGAAGAACGGTGCTCCCGCTGCGATTTTTGAAATTTCTGCTGTGATTGACCATTTCGCCCCAAAATTCTGCTGCGCCCGTGTTGAAGAACGTCCCTGCCATTGCTCATTACCTATCAAAGAACCAGTTTCCGTCTAAAAACAGGTATTTATCATTTTACGCCCCGACTGCACGAAAAACTCAGTTTCCTTTGTTTTTTCGCTTAGAAAGTGGTTAAAAATCATTGCTGAGTCATCCCTGAAGATTTTAAACCTGTGAAATTGCCCCCAAAACCTGCACATTGTTCCAATTTCCTCCTTTGTCAGATATCCCGTCCGGTCTGTAAGAAAAAACGAAAACCTCCATTTTGAATCCACAAGAACCAAAATGGAGGTCCCGACAGCTCTTAATATCACTCCATTGAATGCTCCTCACCGTGAATTGGACTATTTACCTTTGATAGATGAAGATTTCCAAATTAAAGACCTGCGTTTTGATGAAAGTCCCCTATTGAGCTATTGTCGCTGCAGAGACGAATACTCAAAGGGGCAAGATCTTATAGGGTTGTGGGACTCCAATCTCCCAAGGTATCTCATCCCCTCAGTCATTATTTTCCCAGAAATTGTCCACTATTGCCATTCTAACTATGATCCAACTCAAAGAGCAGTAATTTCCCCTAACCAGAATGTTCTTTTCCCAATTACTGCTCAGTCTAACACAGTAAAGAACAATCAAAGAGTATCAGGATTAAAGAGTATCAGTGGTTAAAGGGTATCAGGTAAAAGTCAGAGTGAAAGTAAAAATGAAGTTACAGAGCGGTCAAAGGTAAAACAGTAAAAGTAATTACAGAGGCAGTAAAATGGTAAAAAGAGATGAAAATACTTTCACCAACATTGAAGTTTATCTAAAGTGAAAGTAAAACAGTCAAAGGAACAAAAAGTGAAAAGATGAAAAATACAACAAGAAGGAACATTTTTGCAGAAATTGCATATTTTAGTCATAGTTTTGCAGAAACTATTGTGATCAATAAAAGATGAATTTTACAAAAATGAAGGAGGTTTATGTTCTTAAGAGGACCATCTACAAAAACCTCTCTCACTTTTCTAACAGCTATTATGGTTTTGGAAATATTAAACAAAGTTGGAAAGAACTTTTTGCAGAAAATTACAGTCAAGTCATCATTTTGCAGAGAATATTGTGGCCAATCCGAAATACATTTCACAAAACTGAAGGAGGTTTTTGTTCCTAAGAGACCCATATACAAAAACCTATCTCAGTTTTTGCACAGTGGTTTTATAATGAGAGATACATGCGCATATTTACAGGCCATTTTTCAGACTCTGTAAAACTCTGTTTTACGCATATTTTTTACAGAGAATATTATGCACAGCTGGAGAGGAATTTTGGGAAACTGAAAGAGGTTTATCTCACCAACATATTAATCCACAATAACCTCTTTCACTTTTTACATATCTATTACGGATTGAGAAATACGAAGATATCATTGGACCCCAAGTTTGCAGAATTGTTGGAGCAGATTGCACAAAGAAAGGAAGCAGTTAGTGACTTGGATGCCTCATCATCAAATAAGAGTTGGATCAAATTCGAATTCTCCTCTTTGTCATCACTTATACATCAAAAATAGTGCCAAATAGTTTGAGTGTCCTTTACTTTAGTTCTATTTATGTAAATAGTTGGAGAGATTTGTGAACCAATTTTGATATTTGTTTCAAGATATTTTAGTTTAGAATTTGTATAAATACTCCACTCTTGGAAGAATTTGGGGTGGATTCTATTACTCTGTTGTAACATTGAGGTTTTCGGAATAAAAAGCTTTTGGACAAATTTACTTGTGGCTTACTGGATGACGTTTTGAAGCACTGGACTTGTTGCAGGATTCATGTGTTGGACTTCAGTTCAATAAGTTTTCCAACCCTTGTGTTTAAATTCTATATTAGTTTATGCTATCATCATATCCGTTTCTGAATAGTTTACATAAAGGATTGAAACAGAATTTGCTTAATTGTACTCTGTTTTCAAATGTGATTATTCTCAATGTTTTCTTCTGGATTAGTTATAAGCATGAATTCTTAATTGCTCATGTTTTGCTGATTCAATATTGTTGATTACTGTAACAAAGAATCCTTCATTGCTCTTTGCTTGTAGTCATTTCTCTTCTTTCTCTTGAATATGGTGAAAGATTCTTAGCTGCCTTTCATCCCTTCAAGACCATCCATCCACTTTAAATTTTAAGGATTGTTCTCTGTCTAGCTATCTTGCCCCGTAATACCATCTTGTGTTTAGAAAAGAAATCCAGTAAAGCCATCCTTAGACTCCATAGCCCAATGGACTGAAAGCCCTCAACCTTGCCCTTAGTTTGTGGATTCCACCATTTTCCCAAAACAAACTTTAAATCTATAACTAGCCTAAAATCATTCAAAAACAAAGATAAATCATAAAGAGAGAGCCCTCTCTGGATGCAGATTGGCTAGATTCTGCATCTAAAAGGTTGGTTTGTGGTTACCTCGGGTATACTTTCCTCTTACACAACTTCTAGGAAAACCCGAGTGATAACAAGTGCTCTGAAAAAATATGCAAAGAGAAAAATGTGTGTAGATATGCAGTAGTTAGTATGTATAGTCATGTGACAAGCTCAAGTATCTGCAAAAATAAAAAATTTACATAATTAAATCATTTGTCGATTTAAAGCAATAAATATCATTTGACCCCTTGCGTAATTGCAGAAGCATAAATGAATTTAGTCTTATACATAATTGATTCATGCAAGAAAACCATAGATCTAAAACTAGTAAATTTGGATATATAAAAAACATTAGATATTATATAAAAGCTCAAAGTATATCCTTGAAAACGTATGCAAAAACATTATCTTATAATTATACATAAAACTAGTAAACATACTCAAAATTGGAGCAGAGTAATCAATGTTTGTGCTTGACAAGTATTAAACAGTAAGCAACATAGTTACAGTAACAAGAACTGTATTTAGATTCAAATTCCAATCGTCATAGCTATAATTAACATATCTACTACAGATGGAACAAATATATGAGATCCAAAAGTTTTGATGAATGTTCATTTTCATTGTGATCAATTATAGACCATTATATACAATAAAAAATATCAAATCATAAACTTATGTTCAATAAATGTTGTTGGAAATGATACAAAATCAAGAGCTATACAAGTTCATATGCAAAACATTATTTGAGAATTCTTCACAAAATTGGTAAACCATTTTAGTATTAGAACAGAGTAATTAGAAAATAATTTTCATTATGATCAATTACATAACATCAGGTAATATGTAAAATCTCAAAGAAAATTCTTGAAAGCATATGTGCAAGCTCAACATCTCATGCAAAACATTATCTCATAATTATTTACATAATTCGTAAAAAAATAAAAAATTAGAATATAGAGTAATTAGAATTGAATACATAGTTATGGTCTAGAGAATAATCTTTTTTGTGTAAAGCACTCATCAAAATCCTGATACTTAAATGGAAAAAGTAAATGCATTCTTCCCAATGGGGACTGGGATTGGGATATCGTGAACCATAATTTTCATTATTATCAATTATAAAACATTAGGTAATATATAAAAGCTCAAAGAAAATTCTCAAAAAAAATTGTTCAATTAATTTTTTTGCACAACATCACATAATTAAGACCTATATAACATCTTATTGAAAACATTGTCTCAAAATTATTTTCAAAATTAGTAGACACACTCAGAATTGGAACCCAAAGTAATCAGAATTAGAACAAGGATTGAATACGAAGTCATGGTCCTAAGAATATTTTTTATTGTAGAAATCACTTAACAAAATCCTGATACATAAATCATAAAGTAAATACATTTTCCCCAACGGGGATTGGTATTGGGCTCCTGTGAACCATAATGTCAAAAAGGTACTTGCAACAAAAAAAAAAGAAATGACATCCAGGAATTAGATAGTTCATGATAACATATCCAACATAATTGAATAATTAGACACTATATATAAAAAATTGAATGTTCCAAGATTTAAAAACACTTACAATATGCAAAATCATATATTGATATTGATTGACTATGAGTTGTCTTTCGAATTCATGATTTCTTCAATGAATTCCTTCACTTTAGCTTGAATGAAATATTTCATCAGAGTGACAATAATGTCCTATTTGACACATTCATTGAAACATCCTCCTTAATTCCCCTAGTTTATTCTTTCCATTATGTAGCCAAGGCAGAGTACTCTTTGTTAACAATAAAAAACTAAATAACCATTTTCTAATTTCCTTTATATTAAAATAAATTATACTATCAAACTATGTTGCCTTTGATTGTTTTATCTTGTTCAATTTATTGATCAACGTGTACTTTAAAATCAATTCAGAGTCACATGTAATGTGTGGTCCTTTTAAATCTCGAACAATGGCTACTGACTTGACATGAACATTATATCTTCCACTTTCTCTGCTTCCACATTAATAAATAATGTTATCTAATGTTTTGAATCTCTTAGATCATCCAAATTTGATGTGATTCATTCAATTAGCATCAGTGAGTCCTTATTTATCATTCTCTAGATTAGACAACAAATCAAGCTTCTAAGTAAAGGTAAGTAAGTCATTGTCTATGAATTCCATGTCTCCCTCAAGATCACTTTTTACCCACTCGAAAGATGACTTAATTCTCTGGAATAAATGTCGCAGATCAAAATATTCTTTCCATGCATATTCAATAGTTCAAAATTTTTTGGATATATTACTAATAATAAATGATTTCACTGCATTAAGGAGGTTGATGGGTTTATCAAATCTATGGGTTGTATTGGGGGTAGAAATTTCCAATGGTGGTGCACATATTTCTAGTGGAGTCATTAGCAAAGGACCCAAATTTATATAATCTTCTATCTCTTTTATTCTTACTCTTAGTCTCATATTTTATTCTTCTCGTTGTCTAATAGACTCCACAAGCACATCACTAGTATATTGATGCAATTTTATGAGCCCTATTGCTCTAATCCTAGACACATCAACATCCATTTATACTCGATCAATAACCTTTTTGTTGCTAACCTTTAATCTTTAAATTCTCAATATTTTATTGCTCCTTTCATAATTTTCATTTGCAATGTGATAGGGTGGTGATCGAAAGAAGTGACTTATTCAACAATTTTCTCCATCATTTTATGATTTTTTACAAAACAAGTGCTAACCCGATTAGGTAGTATAACACTGTTAACTTCCACACCCATAGCCTCTTCAATGCTACCTTTTTTTCCAAGACTCTTGGATTTGGATGATTTAGCTATATGTGGTATTTTAGGAATGAATCTCCGAGGAGGCTCTTCTCCATCTCTGCCACTTGATAGCCCACCATGAACTAGTATTTAACTTGTAATAGTTTTTCTCTTTCTTTGACTGGTAGATGAAATCAGACTAGTACTGAGTGTGCAATATTGAGCTTGCTGTGTAGGATTTGTGCCTCTTTGCTTGCATATTCCTCCTATGTTGACACTATCTTCTTCAATATATATTAAAAACTCTTGATTTTTTGCTGGTGCACTGTGACTTTCCTCACTTTTCTCTCTAGATATTGGAAACAAGTTTGTACCTAAAAGACTTTAGGTGTGCACCAAATAGACCTTCTAGATCAAAGGCTTCAATGGATTCAAATTTACTTAGTTAAACACATCTAAAAGCTGTTGAAGATTCGTAGCATGAGCCAAATTATTCATAGTGACTTCTACAATAGTAAAGAACGAAGAAGTAAATTGTTTTTTCTTTTCCATGCAAATGTAGCTTCCAATGACAGTATTTCCTATAGACTTCAACAACACAATACCTATCTAAAAAAAATTGGCAACATAAATGGCTTATCTTCAAAACCATAAATTTGAATTACTATATTAGTTTCTCTTTCTTCATGCAACCCTTTTCAAAATATTAAAACTTGAGTCTGTGCAGATATTCGAGAAGGATCTTGTCCAGTTATCATGTAATTGAATTTCTTTACAAAGACATCTTGCATTAAACAAAAAATTAAGGAATTTGTGTCCTTCCACAATGTGGGATACTATAACTACATTGGTTCCTTGTTAAAATTAAATTTAGGATTACAAGGTAAGTCTTCCAACACATGAATTGATACGAAGGATGTTATCAGATACACCATCACAAATAACCTATTTCTCTTGGAAAAATTGACTAACTAAAAATAAAATTCATAGGAAATGACATCAACCCAATAAAAGATATAATGTTTTTTTGTATGAGTGATAAAGAAAATAGAAAATGAATTTTGGGACATTCGCTATAGTTTCTTGGACCATCATGTGGGAACAAATCCAATAGAAGTCCCTAAATGGTTGTGAAAAAAAATATTATCTAGCAAAGAAATATCAAAAGGGACATGAGAAGTTGGGGAAATGAATTCTTAAATAATGTTAACCCTGTCTACTTATGACTTCAGGAAACTATTTTCTTTGGATTACTTTAAACACTTATCCAGTTTCAGTTCTTGAGTATCTATCTGAATGCCTTAGGATTTAGAGGAATATTCTTCACTGTTAGGATAATCTTTCTTGTTCTTAAATCAAAATTGTTCATGCACAGATAAAAAATTTCTTTGAAATCAAAGACTTCTAGAACACATGCAACATTTACCAATCCACTAGTCCAAATATTGTTGCTTCTTTCCTCTTCCATTTATAGATTCACTTACTTCTCATACACAATCGATGAATGAAATTTCTCATCGATACAAGAAATTGGGTTAATTGTATCAGTGCAAATAACCTCTTTCCTTCCTATGCTACCCATTTACACTTTGTACTAAAAAATACTCTATCAATCAATAACGTTCTCAATCTCGTTTAACTTTACAATTCTCCGTTTTCTTCAGAATCACCAACTATTACTATTTTTCATGTGAAAATTTTTACACATGACACTCTTGATAAATATCAATTAAATATACCAAATCCAACATTTACATGAGGAAATGGAAGTAAATATCGAAATTCCAAAACCATTTTGTCCATTTACTTTTCACTTTTGTCCTGCTTTAATATCACTCACATATGTGTCGTAAGAGATACAAATTTAGGATATAAAATAAATATGAATTACTGATCATGAAAATTAACTTAGAGACTTTCAATAATAACTGTAAATGGAAAATTGTGCAAGGAAAATCACAAATAAATATTTGAGGAGACGTGCTCAACTACCTCTACCATGAATCGACTTGATGGCTAAGTTGGTCCCCACCACTATGTCAATGTCGATTTATTTTATTCGATATCAGATTGCAAGAAAACAATGAAACAATTCATAAGAGATAGAAATTTAATATATAAAAAATATGAATTACTTGTGATCATGACAATTATCTTAGAGATTGTCAATAATAATTGTAAATATAAAATAATGCAAGGACAATCATAAATAATAATCAAGATTCTTTATTTCTACTTTTAAACCATTGTTTCTAGATTTAAAACTACACAACCCACGCCGATACACCCTTAAGGGAAAATGTATATGGAGATGTAGAACATTACAAATTAAAGGTTATGCTCCTTTCTCAACACACCTGTTTTCCCACACACCACTTCTTTCGTGAACACATTAAAAATAGACTTCATTTAATATAAGATACTAAGTTTTTGATTAAAGTTAATTTAATATTGTTTCTATGATAAAGTTTCCTCTGCACCCCAATTCTATTGCACATACCCCCTCCTCTGCACATCCTTCATTCTGCATAAATTCAGAGCTCTATGTAACTATTCCCACAAAACTAAATCTGAAAAAATTTAAAATGGAAAAAAGTTTAAAATGAAATAAGGAAAAAATTCACCAGCAATACCTATCTTACTGTCAGTTTCAAATCACTAACTGGAGAAACAACCCCCCCCCACTTTATGTAAAGGACCTTCTTAGCTATTTCTAGTTTTGAAAACCACACATACCACGTTGATATGCCCTTAAGGGAAAACATATACCGAGATTCGGAACATTACAAATTAAAGTTTCTATTCCTTGTTTCACACACCCGTTGTCACTCACAACATTCCTTTCTCACACTCATTAAAAATAGACTTCATTTAATATTATATACTAAGTTTATGTTTAAATTTAAATTAATTTGGCATTTTCAGAATATAGTTCCTTATACACCCTCTTTCTCCTACACATACCCCCTCCTCTGCACATGCTTCATTTTGCACATATTCACAAATCTATGCAACTGTTCTCCTGCACAACTAAATCCGTAAAAGTGTAAAATGAAATAAGTGATAAACACACTAGAAATACCTATCTTACTGTCAGTGTCAAAGCACTAATCGAAGAAATTCCCCCTTGCTTTACATAAAGGAGCTATTCATAACATTCTGTCAATGTTAGTGTCATAGCTCTCACCAATGGAATGACCACTCACAAAATTATCCTTTTTTTTATTTTAAAATGATTTTTGAGGCACTGAAAAGTACCAAAATAAATCTCCCTGTGCCAATGGAATTTTGTCGCATCAAGACTCGCTCAACCAATGGAAAATTAGAAATAATATTTCCATAAATTAGAAAAATATTTTTGAATTTATGGGAAAATAGAAATATTTAGCATATAAACGAAACTTTCGTTAAAATTGTGTTAGTATGAATTCTTTGTCGAAGCGTACGAAAAAGAACCACTTTAGCTACGCATAACTAATAGCCCTAACAACAATAATGGCTGCAAAACATCTTCAGATCTGCAATTAGTAGTTAAAGTGCTGCAACAAACGGATCTATAAATGGAAAGATATTAAGCAGTGAAGTAAAGAGTTTGCTCCATGCATCCAACAGACAAGACAAGAACACGATTTTTGAATGAATTTTTATATTACGGGGCACCTGGGAGGAAACAAGAAGGTGTATCCAGATCTCCTCAATGGGATGGGTTCTTTGTAGTCCTCAGCACTTCAGATCTAAGCTTTCTCTCTCTTGTAGATGTAGAAAACCCAATGTAGAAAGTAGAGCTCAATGGGAGCAAAATGGCAGAAAAATGAGACCAAGTGTATAGATCCAGAGTGATCTAGTATGCAACAAAAGGTGAAGAATGAAGGGGAAAACCCTCCTATTTATAACAAAATATTGGGTCATTCTAGATCTTGGTGCATTATTAAAATAATGTTAACCAAATCTAGATCCACCTCTATGGAATATGTTATTATTATTTGTTGGAGGGAAAGGGTGTTTGACTTGGGTCAAATCCCTTGATTAGTGAAAAATAAATAAATAAATGATTTATTTATCTTTTTAAGGAAGTGGATGGGATATAATCAAATAAATAATGATTTAGTTGATTAATGGTGGTTGATTTGGTCATATTTAACAAGGAATATTATTTAAATAATTATTCCTAGAAAATAATAAGATAACTATGGGTTTATCTCATTAATTTCTTTGTTTTTTGGGTTAAACATGACTGGGAATAATAATTAAATTGTGGTTTAATTAATTATTCCTTTTTGGGGTTTCTTAATTAACATAGTGAAAGCAGTTTTACTTGGGGTAAAACTGGTCTTACATGGTGTACTTGGGTCCATCTAATGATGAAAGGTTAGATGACCAAAAAATGGTGTAACAGATTGCCCCCCAGCGTGCGAGTGTCGGGAGCAAATCGTATGACCGAAGTACGTTGTAAGAACACAATCACTAGACAACAAAAGGGATGTCAGAGAGAGAAATGTGAGGTAGATAGTGTCTTTGAAGGACTAGACACGAGAGGCAGACTGTAGTGCAGCAAGTCTCTGATGAAGATTTTTGTCTTGAAAGCGCGGAGAACACCTGTGCACGTGACAAAGTACAAAAATAGTGTCCGGTGAACGAGGAATAGAACCATGAAATCTGAAATTGGCATAATGAGAGCAGTTAGTATTGAATAGTCTCACGCCCATGCGTACGGATCGACGAGGACTAGTACAGCATCGGATGCACATGAGTCATTAGCCAAATGCACATGGAAATGGGGAAGGGGCTCACAAAATACGGCGATGCATGCAGTCATAGAGTCGCGCAGTGGCCAGGCCGGCATGCAAATCTGGAGGCGGCATCAAAGTACAATGAAGAAGTCATCACGGGCATGTGGGGGGCTACCTGCAGGGCCACCCCCTCATGAGGGCTGATGGGGAAGGGCTCACAAGATCTTACTGATACATGCAAATCATAGAGGTGCTGCAAGTGGCTAAGGCCAACATCATCAAAATCTGGAGCGGCATCAAAGGCTGCAATGAAGAGGTCATCCGGGCATGTGGGGAGCTACCTGCAGGGCCACCCCCTCATGAGGGCTGAGACATCTCACACACGCCCGGGAATCATCAAGAGCTGCTGCTGGGTCACTGGACTGTCCAGTATACGAATCTCGATCATGCTGAAAGGAGCTGGAGAAGCGATCAAGTCAAAGGGAGGTAAGAAATCCCCCTGCCTGATCCGAGGCACCGAACAAAAGTGGAAGCTGGAACCAAGGTACACCGCCCTCTAGACCTTGCTTCTGGAATAAGTGTGTTGAGGTCGACAGAAGGAGGCCCGCCTTAGGTGAGGCAATGAGAGATCCTCAACTAAGGCACGAGAGAAAAGCAATAGAGTGACGGACAAACTGACACTAATGATGATGGCGGAAATGGGAAGGGTGGAGTGGCGAATGGACGACTTCCCTTGTTAGAGCATAAAGGGCATGAATGACATGGCAGCGACCGACACAATATCGAAAGGGACAGGGGACAGTGGGGCTGAAGGTCATGAGATGCGACACAAGAGAGGAACCAAGCAAAAAGAATGGAGGGCTATAGTAGGGTGTAAAGGGATGCAGGATAGACTCCATGAATGCAATGATGACTCAACTCGGATGCTCTAAGCAAGGGCGACTAGATAGTGCTGCCACACAATAAAGGCCCCAATGGGGGGTCATAGAAGCATGAGTACAAGGTGGGCACTCATGATGAAAATCAACACGAACATGGACAAGTAAGGGGGCGATATGGTGCCCCAAGTACAAGTGTCGTAAGTGAGGAAATTTGATTTTGAGGAGCGGTGAAGTGACCCTTCGTGGAAAAATGTGTCCGGGTGAAGTAGCAAATCACCAAAAACTAAGTAAAACCCATTTGAGAGCTCGGTGAGATCTATCCAGCGGTGCTGACGGTTCGTCGAACGGGGCTACGGTGTGGTCGCAGCAGTCGAAAGAAGAAACGGGGGTTCTCTTTTAATGAGGCAGTTTTCCCTCCAAAATCATTCATTTGCTATTGTTGCTGTGGTGAATGTGGAGAGGAGAGAAGGCCCTAAATCTTGCGGCGAACGTAGTGGACAAACCGACCGTTGGATTCGAGATCTGTCAGTTGGAGGTAAGAGGCCTGACCTTGCTCTTGCATTTTGATGGAGTAGATTTGCAGTTTAGGGCCCAACACCCCACAAACAGCCCCTCCCTCCTCTCTACGGCCGGGTCGCACCTTTTGGGGCAAAAGGTGCGACCCAGGACGCAGGTTTTGGGGCAAAAGGTGCGACCTGGTCTAGAAATGGGCAGAAAGCTGCGACCTGGGAGGGGAGGGGAGCTTGATGCTGTTTGATGGCGGGGAGTTGGGTTTTTGTGTGTGGTTATGGGTTGCCCGATCTGTACCCTGACAAAAAGAATGTGTTTTTGCAGGTATGGCAGAGTTACGAGTCAGCGCTGGAGAGAGAGGGATCTGGGAACACTTCGGGCAGAGATCCAGGCGGATCAGGGCGTCCGTCGTGTATTGGCCGGATTTGGGGTTCTCAAGTTTGTGGAGAACCCGTTGATGAGAGCAGGGGAACCATTACTGGCCCGGATTATCAGTTACTGGGATCCAGATCAGGAGATCATTGTAGTGCAGGGGCACAGGATCGAACTGACGGTCCAGGATGTGTACTTCCTGACCGGCCTCCCACCATTGGGGATAGTGGGAGACACGCAGCCAGTGTTGCCGCGGGGGCGGCATATCATGGAGTTTATGGAACGCCATTGTCGACCGGGGTTCCAAGTCAAGGGGACTCGGATATCGATCGGGGATCTAGAGAGGCTAGAAACCCGTGCAGTGGCTGCAGCTGTGCTGCGAATCCTAGGCACCCAGGCGTTCCATCACATCACCGGTGGGCAGATGATGATAGTGGAAAGTGTGTTGAGTGGGACCTACTTTGGGTGGGCCCAAATGATGTTGGTGTCGCTAAAGCGACAGTTGTCGCTATGCAAGCGGCAGGTGAATCATGATTGCTCATATGGGACTTTGTTGTGCGCCTTCTTCTTTGAGAAGATCCCGACCTTGAGGCCTCGCGTGCGGCTTCCAGATGGGGGCCCGAGAGAGCCCAGGATGCGTCGTTGGGGACGACTACTCTGCAAAGGAGGAGGAGGGGCGGTCAGGCGAACATTTCGACCGGAGTTTTTTGCCCATTGGGATCAGATGCAGTTGTACATAGACGACTACCCTTATAGTGGGATGAGCTACTGTGGGGATCCGGATCTGCCACTTCCGCCTGGTCGAGTCTGGGGGCCCGATGGTAAGTGACAAATTGCTATTCTTATATGGGCATGTTTAAAGTTTTTTGAATAGTAAATAATGATATTGATTCATGGACTTTTGGTATGCAGATATAGCACCGGTAAAACCGGCCGGATATATGGGACGACCGGCAGCGTCTGGAGCTACGGGTCCGAGTGGATCGAGAGCAGCGCAAAATGATGGTGCGGCCGCCCTACTGGAGGACATCCGCCGTAGATGTGAGCAGTTGTTGACCGGAGTATCAGAGCGCGGGTGGCAGGATTTAGACGACCAGTACATAGAGCCATGTGTTGGTCTCCCCTCGGAGTGGCGAGGTATCATGCGGCGCATGGCGATGGCTGGTCAAACTATGCGTGATCTACATGCTGCAGGGGCAGAGCCATTGGCCCGGGAGCCTCCAGATAGTGATTAGGGACATATGGTGCCCCCTTTGATGTATGTATGGGCAGGGGGTGCCTCCTATAGTGTAGGGAGGGGCATATGGTGCCCCCAGTTTTTGTTTTTGGTTTGTAACATGCTATGGGCATGTCGGATGTATATGTGTGGGGGGGCGTATGGTGCCCCCAGTTTTTGGAACATGCTATGGGCATGTCGTATGTATCAGAGTAAATGGACTCATCAATATATGGTTTGCGACACATATTATGGATATGCATCGTCTGGTTGATTTAATGTTATTGTCCTGTATGAATTGTGTGTGATAAATGCCAATCTAGAACATGGTTTGCAATACTATCTACGTAGTGGTTCTGGTCTCTGGGTACATGGTTGAAAGTGATGGTTTCAAACGCACGTATTAAGACTTTCACTCGTAAGTAGCGTCGAAACAGCACAGGGTTATGCACACGATAAACACCATTTAGTTGCATGACAAGAAGCAAGGAATCCAAGCGAACGTGCAGGTGGCGGATGCGATGCAGCAAAGCATCAGCTAGTAGGCCACGCACTGCATCGTATTCGGCCTGATTGTTGGTGGCAGAACCAATGCATACCCCGTTAGACAGAACGAGGTCATGCAAGGGGGTGAAGATGGCCCACCCTGCCGAGGCAAATTTCCTGGAGTAGCGACTTGCACCATCGGCGTAACCGATAAAGGATGTGGACGGGGGGATGCGCAAGGTGGTGTGACAAGACAATACATGAGGGGATGAAAGGAAAGGACGGCAGCGTGAGGGGGCAGAAGTCATCGAGCGGAAATGGCGGGGGGAAAGGGCAGGATGAGCAAAACTCAAACAAGGTGATGTATGAGGGCTATCGGAAACATGGCGAGGACTCGGGCTGCGAAGGTCAACAGAGACACCAGTGGAGTGATCTCGAGTATCAAGGGACACGATGGGGGAGGCGGCAGACGGGCTAGGTTCCAAGTGTCGTGCAGAGGCGGATAGGTAAAGAATGGTGACCGTAGACTCCTTCATCTGGACATCAGGGGGGGGAATGTGGATGGGATCGGTGGAATCCTCAGGCTGGGCTGCAGCATACTGCGCGAGAATGGGAGAGGCGGATTGATTTTGTTCAACCTCATACTCGCGGATCACCTCAAGGGAGTCACGGTAATGCGTCAGGTGAGGACAATGATGGGAGTAGTGGCCATGGACACCGCACAAAGCACAAGGCTTGTTGGTGCGGAGAGTCTTGGGGTTCTTGGAGACGGTCGAAGCAGGAGTGGGAGTTTCAGGGACCGTAGTGTCGGGGAACGCGACTTTTACCATGGGGCGAATACGAGGTAACTCGGGACAAGCATGGGTGGCATGACCGATGACATCACATAAGGCACAAGGCTTCGAGGGTGGGGGAGGAGCCGAGGTGGTTGTGGTGGTTTGGTCTTTGGTTGCCCCCCTGCGGGCTTTTCCTTTCTTCCCGGGAGCCGACTCAGCAGGAGAAGGGTCCTGTGGAGGTGCTGGGGGCACGTTAGCTATGGAGGAAGCGAGGGGGACTGGTTGAACCGGTGTCAAAGCCATGTAAGGTTTGGGGTGACCAGGGGGGGTGGCGGCTGGGGGGTCAAGGTACCAAACCGGAATACCCAAGGTCAAGTTAGGGAGAGAAAGGGTGGCTATGACGGGGACGGAATATACTCCGGGAGGGGGAGCCAAGAAGGGGATCTGTCCAGCAGGGTAATGACCAGGAGGAACGGCTCCAAGATGGTTAAGGCCGGGGGGGACCGAGCCTGGAGGATAAAGAGGTTCGGGGGTACCAGCGGTCGGGGGCGGGCCAGAAAGAGGAGGTCCGGCTGGCTGAGATGGATGGCTAGGAGCGGGTTGCGGAGGGCGGGGAGGAGGGTGCGGGCTAGCCGAGGCAGGCCGTTTATGGGCAGCCTGAGACGATTGCATCATGCAAACATTCGACAAGCTGGGATCAGTGACGGGAGGGGGAGGAAGGTGAGGAAAAGTACCAAGCAAGGTGGAATCTTTATAAACGCCGGGGGAGACACTGGTCAAGGAATCGACAGTTTGCTTGTTGGCTACAGAAGAGATGGTCGTCTCGGAGGAGGACGGAGACGATGACTCATGATACGATAGCTGGTCAATGGTGACTATCTTCCCGTTATGTGGAAAAGACATCTTACGGAAGACTGCGGATGGGACAGCAGACATGGCATAGGTGTAGCTTCGCCCCAATAGGATGTTGTAGTCTAGAGGGGCGTCAATGACTTCGACATCAACGCAAACAGTCTTACCGGCGAGGGTGATGGGACCGTTACGAAACAGGCCAATAGGCTGGGAGGCATGACCATCCCACGCTCGAAGGGTGATCGTGGAAGGGGCCAACTCAGGGGATCCGAGTTGCTTCCAAACTGAAGCGGACATCACACAGGTGGACGCCCCCTCATCAATTATACACCGGGATACAGTGGCGTTTCGGATTTTGACTGGGATTTGGAAAGCAACAGAAGGAGGAAGAGGAGGGTGGTTCGATTGAGTGGCGTCGAAAACAATCATTTGGTCATCAGCAGGATCAACAGCGCCCACGGCAGATAGTAGAGCCTTCCGTTGAGAAGGGCACGACTGGAGGAGTTCCAGTGTGGAAATGGCAGCAGGGGATTGTGCCAAATCATCTACTATACTGTACGATTGAGCGGCTCGACCAGAAGCAGCATTTCGGCATAATGGACCCTTTGGAATCTTTGGGTGAACCTCAACTTTGGGTTGAGGGATGTGTAAGGGGCCACTGGATGTCGAAAGAGGCTCTGTAGAACCTGAAGATGGGGGCTCGGGAGCAGACTGAGCAGGGGACTTGGTGTACTGGCGAGACCGAGTTTGAAGGTGAAGGTCGACGGAAGGGGACGGATCGGAGTGCATCATGAGGATCTGGTAGTCAGAGGAACCAGAAATGGACGAGGGTGTGGCGGCAGGGCTGTCAGGGGGGTGGGTAGCCACGAATCCCTGTTGAGGGAAAGGATCAGTGAACACAGCTGGCTGGGTAGTGGCCACATTAGGAGGAGCGTCAGGGGAGGTGTGCTGTCCGCGCAATGTGGCTTGAGACTCCCACATCTGTCGCATCTGGGGTAAGAGAGGGCAATCGTGAGTGTAGTGACCGTAAACACCGCAACATGAACAGGGCTTGTTTGTGCGAAGCGGCCTGTCCGGCCTGGGCGGAATGCCCTGAGGCTGGTTGCTAGTGTTAGGGTCCTGACCGGAATTGGGTCCTCGGTTACCAGGGGCAGATGGGTTCTGGTTGCCTCTCCGCCTTCTTTGGGAAGGGGGATTAAACGCACCCTGCTGCGCAAATACTTGCCCTGGAGGGGGTTGTAAGAGCTGTTGCAGGTGGTGAGGAGGCAAGGGAGGCGGAAACGCATATGCTGGGGGAGCTGGCGCACCAGGCTGCGGATAAAAGTAAGGGTTGGGTTGGGTAGCATTGAGGTAAGCGGGAGGTTGGGCAAAAGGAGGAGGCATGCCGTATCCTGGATACATGTTGCCGGGAGGGGGCAGAGTGCTAGAGGTGCTGGCCCCTCCCTGAGGAGGGTCATGGCGCATAGGAGGATGAGCAGAGGGGTGGGAAAGAGATCCAACAATACCGTCGGTGGAATGAGATGCCCCCGGGGCGTTAGCGCCACCGGGCCGGGGGATGTCAGGAAGAACGGTATAAACATAACCAGATTGAGCATAGATCAGGTCATATTTTAAAGCTATTTGGAGGGTGGCTTCTTCAGATTGAGGAAAATGAGAGGCGACATCTTTGCCGATGGGAGACGGGAGGGTGCGAAGGAACCAGTCCATGTAAACCCGATCTTCAAAGGGAGGGGCTCGACATAAGCTCCGTCTTCGTCGCCATTCCTGAACATGGGCAGAAAGGCGTGTGGAAGAGGATTGCTTAAATGAAGTCAAGAGCTCCGTACCGGTGTCGTATCGGAGAGGGAGCTGGAAGTACGACAAGAAGGCTTGGGCAAGAGTCTCGAACGTGGTATGGGAGGAAGTGGCCTGTTCGACATACCATTTAGAAGCTTCGCCAGTAAGCGTGCGTTGGAACAAACGAAGACGGATGGAGTCATCGGTAATGGAGTTGGAGGAACACCACATGTGGAAAGACCGGACGTGATTGGTTGGGTCTTCGCCATTAAGGCCCTCGAACTTAGGGATATCAGAGGGTAACTTGGTGGGCATAGTGGGCCGGGTAGCATTGTGGTGAATGGGGTCGTTAATCAACTGATGGAAATCGGGGAGGCTGAGGCCTGCAATGTACGGCAGCACAGGGGTGGCCGGAGTAGTGGTTGTGACGGTTCCGCTAGAAGTAGGGCCGGTATTGGGGCCGGGAGAACCGCTAGCATTAGGCCCTGATCCGGACATGGTGAAGGTAAAAGGAGTCGGAGGGGGAGAACCGGAAGGAGAAGGGGGATCCGATGAATCAGGAGAGGAGTCGGAGTGCGGACTCGAAGGTGGACTGGCTCGACGACGACGGTGCGGAGCGGGTCGATCAACCGGAAACTGAGGATGAAGGCCAAGAAGTCTCCGGGAAAGGCGCCTTGGGGGCGCAATGATGACAGGAAGAAGGAAACCGACAAGGGCAGAAAGGGACAGAATCAAGAAGGTCAAGGGCAGACAAGGTGCAGTGACGATTGATTTTAGAGTCTTTGCCAGGCGGTGTAAACCAGGCGCTTCTTCACTTAGGGTCAGTGTGTGGTGTGCGTTAATTTTAATTTTTAAACCCTTTCCGTTGTTGAGAGAAAAAAAGTGTGCAACGTAGCTGAAAATAAACCTACAGAGAACAGAATAAAAATGCTGAAATAACAGAAAAATAACAGCTACATATGCATCTATCAAACCCATGAAAGTGGGTCTCTCAAAACTATGCTGAAAAGAAAGGGAAAAACTATGGAAACACACACAAACGAAGCTCAACAGATCTAGGGTCAAAGGGGACAGAGATCCGGAGGATAAAGCTGCAGATAAGGGGTGCAGATCACAGCCAAGAGACAGAGGCAAGGTGGCTGGAAAAGGGAAATCAGCAAAAAACCGGGGGGGGCAAGGCAGAGGCCTTTGGGGAGGTCAAACCTGACGACAAGAGGTGATTTGAAAAGGAAAGGGCAATTTAGTGGCAGAAGAAGTGAGGTCACGGATACGTGGAAAAAGAGAAGAGAGAAGCTACAAGCAAACGAGGTAAAAACATTGAAACTCTTCACAAAAAGTGGAGGTACTAAAGCCCAAGGGAGTGGGTTCCCATAGATGATAAAACGAGATCGGATCTTGGTCGAGGCGGTGAGACGGAAGTGCAGGAAAACACGGCGGAGAGCTGCTTGTGAAACCCAGAAAAATTACAGAAAAAATGCTGGAAAAAAGGCAGGTCGCAGGTTCTGACCTGATTTTGGTTGAGGTCGCAGGTTACAGGCTGAAAAGTGCGTCCAGGTCGCAGGTTTTGGGCCAAAAGGTACGACCCCCCCGTTCCGGCTGTTTCGGCGGCAGATTTTCTGAAAAATTGCCGTCTCAGGTGCGGCTGGTGTCGCTTACCTGCGCAATAGGGCCAGAAACACACGGAAGTTAGAAATTTTAGGTTTTAGGGTTTTATGTGAATAACAAAATATTGGGTCATTCTAGATCTTGGTGCATGATTAAAATAATGTTAACCAAATCTAGATCCACCTCTATGGAATATTTTATTATATTTGTTGGAGGGAAAGAGTGTTTGACTTGGGTCAAATCCCTTGATTAGTGAAAAATAAATAAATAAATGATTTATTTATCTTTTTAAGGAAGTGGTTGGGAGATAATCAAATAAATAATGATTTATTTGATTAATGGTGGCTGATTTGGTCATATTTAACAAGGAATATTATCTAAATAAGATTTAAATAATTATTCCTAGAAAATAATAAGATAACTATGGGTTTATCTCATTAATTTCTTTGTTTTTGGGTTAAACATGACTGGGAATAATAATTAAATTATGGTTTTAATTAATTATTCCTTTTAGGGGCCTTTCCTAATTAACATAGTGAAAGCGATTATTTAGCAGGGTAAAAGCTTGGTCTTACATGGTGTACTTGGGTCCATCTAATGATGAAGAGTTAGATGACCAAAATGGTGTAACGGAGGCTGCAGTCAAAGGTGGCCAAATGGAAGTCAACCGTAGAGTTCCACGGTGACAGGACTCTGTTTCGTGTCACGTGGAGATCTATCTGGCCGTTTCTGAATTGCAGAAGAAAAATCAACATCTGTACATGGCTCCATAGCCGAATTCAAGCATCCACTCCTCATAGATTTACTTTCCAACGCGGCCATGATCCTAGATCTTTGGATGTAATGGTTTACGTGTTCTCCATCAGCATAAACTTCAGGGAATTAGTTATATTTCCTTTGTTATAAATAACACGTTTGCATACGCATATTAGATTAGTCTCTGTTAGTTTTTATTAGTCTTCTCTGTAATGTAATTACGTTGCCACTATGCCATAATATCACCTTTCTGTTATGACTGTATTTTAATATAAGAAGACTCTGTTTCCAAACATAATTCGTACTTGAAGATTGTTGCCAAGGCTGGTGTAGAGGGCCCCTGCACTCGCCAAGGTTCTGTGCATTATTGTATAGTTCTTGTTTTATTTCTTTAAAGCTCGTTGTGCCATAATCCATTCACATGTTTATACATTGCATCTTTCATGGTATATATGCTTCATTTTTGTTTATAATCTTTCATGCTTTCCATTTTACTTCTGTCTTTCATGTTTTATGTTATTGTTAACTGATCAGTGTTCTTGTTTCAGGTTATAAATAGGCAGCCCGGGAATTTGCATAACTTTTTGACTAATGACATGGAATTAATATTGTTCTGCTGCTAATTTGCTTTTCTTAGTTTCTGTTTAATTTCAGTACTTCTTTGTTTATTTCAGTTTTGCTCATTTGCTTCAGTAGTTAGATTTAGATATATTAAATTGCTCATAACATCTTCAGTTGCCTCCGAAAGCCACAGCTGGACTGATGGTGAGGGATTGGATTATGGATGTGTAGTTTGATATTATTTTCCTTTCTGCAAGTTAGATATATTAAATTTCTCATAGCATCTTCAGTTGCCTCCGAAAGCCACAGCTGGACTGATGGTGAGGGATTGAATTATGAATGTGTAGTTTGATATTATTTTACTTTCTGCAAGTTAAATATCAGGTTACTCAAGTTGTTTATGGTTACCTTCGAAAATCATAGCTGGACTAATGATGAGGGATCAGAAGATAGGTTGATGTAATTTGATTTAGATTTACTTTGTTGCAACTTTTGGATTTCTTTCAGCATAGTTTTCTTTTGTGTTTAGACAGCAGCAAGGATAGTTTGGTTTCCATGCTCAATAGTTCACTGTTTTGATTCATTAGACTAGCAACACATTTTCATTTCAGCAGCACATTTTCATTTCCTTTCAAGTTTTGTCATTGTATGTTTCAAATTCTTTTTTTTAAGTTTCAAGTTGGTAAATCATTATAGAGGATATCATTTCCTTGAAAAATCATAACCATACTTGTTTTTATTTTAGAATTTCCATCTCACATTAGAAAACCAAAAACGACAAAAAGTTAAGAAATAGGTTATCTTGCACATATAGTGCGCCGCACTTCATCAACTTACAAATCCCG